>MU869672.1:22660-43145 GCA_036418205.1 Ostertagia ostertagi | reverse complement strand
TGCTGGGGACCAGATAGTGATAACAGCTGATAGGGGCTGATAAGAAGCGTTGGAAGGGAGATGTCACTGAAGTTCTTATCCAGATGTTGGACAAAAATATCATTTCTTCGCGATGTCGTCGTGATCCATTCGACCGCTAATCTGCCCTAGCTTCTTAAATGGTCGACGTCTGTGGAAATATGATAAGCTATTGGTGTTTGTATCTCATCACGAGCTTATTCGACCGCTAAACATCCCAATATCCAAAGCATGGTAGATGTTTACGCTGAGGGCTGATAATAAGCAGCCCAAGTAATTGTATTAGTTATCCAAAGGTCATTCGGCTGCTAGACTTTGTTAGTTCCAGAAAAATGATGGATGTTTATTGGTATTGAAGAACTATGAGAAATTACTGCTTTATCATCTGATTTCCTTAATACCATCAGTCAAATCCATTGAAAGCAGTATGTTACTCAATACAATAGCCCGGCTATACTCAGTTTCATGAAGCCTATGTTGACATGCGCGCGAGAGCGGGCGGAGCAAAACTGGTACTTTTGATAAGCACCGTGTAATATTCTTGGCTAGAAATGCCATTGAAGGCTATCGTCTTCGGATAGAGCTTACCGCAATGATTAGTACCGAAGCCATATATACCTCCATAAGAATGATGGTTCTTCTAACGTTACGGGGCGAGCGAAACATCCGCTTTATACGTGCTGAAGTAATAAATTGAACAAACATGTTAAAGGCAGTAATTACGATAAATTGAGTGCCCTACGTGGAAGTAGATAAATAAAATAAGAGCCACTCTCCCTCCACACTCAATAGAGTATTTACACTTTGTCAGATCCAAACCGGTTGCACCCAATTGAACATTGAGGAGCACATGCCAATCTATCAGAAAACTTCATAGTGGCCTTCTAGCTGACGGCCAATCTATCCAAGAACTTCATAGCGGCACTCTAGCTGACGACATCGGAAGATTTTGCTCCGGGAAAATGGTGCACGGTGCGAGCTCAACGAGGTCGTCGACGGATCATGAACCACTGCGACCTTACCGGTCAAGTGGTTTCGCACAGGCGAAACTAGTGCCCCTAGAAAGCCATCCGTCTGTCATTAACCCTTTGACTACTGTTGGTACACATGTGCACCACTTCCCGTAGTCAAAGTCACTACCACAGTTTTGGCACTTATTGAGATCGGAGGGCCCGCTTTATGGCGGAATTGTGCACAACTAGAAACTTGGTAATTCTTACTCTGACAACGAAGTATCAGAAGTCTAAGCGAGTTATCCTGGATAAGTTAGTAAAGCAAGCCGTACTGCAGGTGACTGGATAATTTGCGCGGAGAATGGTACGGAAACGAGAGATTACAGCAAGAGCGAAACAGTTAATTTTCGAGTTGTTCACCATACCCCACCAGCACCCAGCAGAAAGAAACAATTCTCCTTGCTCTACGCTGCTGTCTGAAAGAAGACGAATTAAGAGATAATGTATGTCGCGGGAAAGGGAAGCAACAGCTGAGGGACGGACGAAATTGGGAGCCTAGTGCTTCGAGGCGTTTCGAAAGTGGTGAGTTGTGGCGCGTGGCTAAGCTTGCGCATCTGGCAGCCTCCACACAGGAAGGTACCATAATAGAGCACGATCAACGTGCTTTCAAAAGCATTCGGATAGCAGAGAAGAGATGAAATGTGGATGATGAGTGTGGAAGCCGTAGGCGATAACTTGAGAGGGCGTTTTTTTCTGGTGATGGAAGAGTCATGAGTAAAAAAGTGCCCAAGTGGCCACCCGGTATCGGGCAGAGTAATGGTACGGAAACGAGAGATTACAGCAAGAGCGAAACAGCAGAGACCGCAACGTTGGGTGCATTCTGATAGCTTGAGGTGACCATCCCAAACGTCTGCCGCCCTTGTCACGCTCCTGTGCTTTTGTGTTTGTAAAATGCACCAAGGTATCCTCGGATTAATAACTGTTGATTGATCGCTGAAGACTAGCACATACAGCTAGGTAAGTGAGAGTATAGAAGGAAAAATTGTCTTATAAATGGTAGGCGCTTACTTGTTCAGTGAGACTATTGAATGAAAATATAATGTAGGCTGGTTTCGAAGATTTGACTTGTTTTTGGTGCTAACTGCTCGTTTGGCCGCAATCCGCTTTGCGGAAGTTCCCCAAATTGAAGCTGTGACCCGCACCTCCTACGTACCGAACAAGTGCGCTACAAGTTGCGCTACCGGGCCACCACTTCATCGCAACGCAGCTATTCATGGTATATGGGTTCGAGTCCCGTCTGGGGCGAAAATTTTGTTCACAACCCAGATTATTGTGAATTTCAAAGAGTTTTCTCAGATCGTAATGAGACCATGACATGCACTCTATCTCAATTTGGCGCTGTGCAAGCGGTCACCCAAAATTAAGGTAATCGTCGAAGCTCCATAGTGAAATAAATGACCAGACATAGGGACTGGAATGGGTATTGAGTTGCTTTGGAAACAGGCTGACAATTTTTACCTTTTCTCGATTCCAACTCCGAGACCATTTTTATCATTTCGGTTGATGTTTCGTTGATTGATGCCTCAATTCTATGACATTCATGCTCGATCGATTCAGAATGCTGCCCCTTTTCATTAAATTTCTTGTCCATATCCTTCAGTACGGCTTCCAATCGAGCTATGTTCTTGCGAAGTTCTTCAATCTTGGTGTCATTTTTGTCTTCATCCTTCATAGTCGTAATGGAAACATGAAGCGGCACGAATGTTACATTAGTGGAAGAAATGGATATCTATAAAAATAGTTGTTGACACAAACATCAGGTCAAATCGCTAAAAACCTCATGTTTTCTGCGCTGCAGAATCATAGGACACCTAAAATGTGTGGATATTAACCATCCATAAAACGTCTTCAATTACAAATTATACAATAAAAATAGCTTCGGCGGAAAGACATTCCCTCTCATTCATTCAGCTTATCCGCGTCCTAGCTTCAAAGCCGCCACGAAACGTATGACAAACCTGCGAATTCCCTTACTACTCAGCTTTCTTCTACAATCAGCAACGATGGCAGTACTTATTCAGAGAATGGCAGCTCATCTAGAACTATGGTTAGGATTGCTTCGCCATACGCCAGAGTTTAATACACGTCTAATGAATCTATTATGAGTATCATTACCATTTTTCCAAACTCAAAACGCAGCTAGGTATTCGAAAATTCTTACTACGAACAGAAGCGGGAGAGCACGAGGATAATCAAAAAACCTCTGCGAAATAATTGACGCATGTTCACGAGTACATTGAATAAAATCATCTCAGCGTGCATCAGCTCTAGTGCAGCAAGCGAATGAAATTGAAGTTCTCCGGAAAAATACCACTATCTTAAAGCAACAATTCAGGAACGATTTCGCGAGCAAAGAGCAGAAAAACGTAGGACACGGGTCAGACAGGGACTCTCCTCTGCCTTTCTGCGATGGGGAGCGCGGGGCATTTGGACGAGTTATCCGAACCTGTGCGGCAGAAATGCGCTCCAATTGCGATTGCTTGCAAATGAGCAGACAGAACTCCATCTTTACCAGCGTCACCACATTGATCGCGCTAAAGGACCGAGTTCAAATACTCTCTGTGGTCCGACAGCGATCACGAATGCCGCCGCAGCCAATCACGGCGGCAAATGGGCGGAGCTGGGGAATTTCCAACCGCACCCAGTTTTGAGGAGCTCTACGCCCTTTTTTCGGCTGTGGGAGGTGAGTTATGTTAATAATTTCACTTCATATGTTCTTCACTAGGGCTAGTGTATCCTTTAAGAGTAGTGGCATTGAAATTTTCGGACCCTCCCTGAACTGTTGCTTTAAAGGAATCTTCCGCGGAAAAAGCTCCGCCTCCATTACCACAGAAAAACGATACCCCTTAGGCCCCTAGCCTCATGAGCATAGCAAAAAGAACGGAACATAAGCGTTAGTTTCGATAATACTAATCCTACACACAAGACAAAATGATCACTCTTTCCGTGGAAGATTCCTTTAAGGTATCGTTTTCTGTGGTAATGAGGGCGGAGCTTTTTCCGTGGAAGGATTCCTTCAAGTAGCATAGGATCCGTGGAGCAACGGATTTCCTCTTCTGATGTGTTCCAATTACAGTTCAATTTGCATTGAATGTGTATAAAAATTTACAACATTTCTCCTTGTTTGGATGATGTTCTGCAGGGTCTCCCTCCGGAATGCTGGAAAAAGGAGACTTACCGTATTCCTGTATTTCTTAGCTAATGAAAATAGTGTCCTACGTGTTTACAACAGCCTGAAAACCATACACAAGTCGTGTAAAAACAAGAAAAACAACTCAGAAAAGATGGAATCTAGCGGTACAGGTCTTCTGTACGTGCGATGTCAACAGTATGAATTACGATTGAAGACGTCTTACGGATGGGTCCTTAGGAGTTCCATACGATTCTGCATAGCACTGTGTCACCAGCGAGGCGGAAGCGGTGTAATGGCAAGTAACGCCGCTAATCACGCTCACCATCTGTGAACTAAATCCGGGATAGCTGAGCTTTTGGTCTATAGAGAGATTGATTAGTGTTGGATGATTTATACTTCTACCAGATTGGTCCCCCGTCAACCGCCGGGACCTTCCTTTCCTGCGCAAGCTTTCTATCTTCCGCTGTGGATCCCTTCCTCCTGTGAACCAACACCTCGCGGAAGTGACGCGCACGAATGTATGCACTTCCTAGGGTGTCCCCCAACAGGCCCACCGCGCGGCGAAGCAAGAGACGCAGATGCGGCAAAGGACGAGTTGCAGCGCGTGCTGTGCGATATGAGACGTAGTATGGTACACTCTATTTAACCTGACGCCTAACCGCTACAGTATGCGCTGCGACTCGTCCCTTTGCCGCGTCTGCGTCTCTTCCTTCGCCGCGCGGTGGGCCTCTTGGGGGACACCCCACTTCCTACTGAAACTCTTACGAAATCAAGTTCACCCCATGTCCTCTCTTGCTCAGCATCACTGCGCATCCACTTCATTGTATTATGGCCCCAGAAAAATTAGGAAACTTTCGTATGCCATTGCGAGTTCACTGGTATGTAGTAACTGAAAGGCTCACGGTATAAGTTGATGATGGCTGCAGTTCAGTGAATTTGTAATGCTTAAGCGTTATATTCGTCGACGGTGCCTTCTCGGTTCTTACTTCAGGATATATTTGCGTGATGGACACCTGAATTAAACAAATTTCGTTCGACAGTTCACCTTACACTTCCTGCTCAAGATGATTTACTGAGCCCGATTATGAAGTGATATCAAGCATAGCTCGAAAACATACCAGATATTCCGTGAGTTTCCCTTCCCACTTGATTTCTATATCTCGTTCAGTGACCTACAAAATCGACAGTAGCGCGCTCCATCTTGATTCTGTAGTGCTATTAGGAGATCACGAAGGCAAACAGGAAGCATCCCACTCGTTTCGTGGTGCAATGATTAGCACACTCTACAACAGTAACTCACATGCAAAAATTTTACTAGTAGAGCTGGGCGAATACTTGAATATTGCAAGAAAAATACCTATCTCCAATTCAAGCACAATTCAAGCGACATTCTGCCGGCATAAGGATTTCTACTCAGTCAGAAGTTTTCAGCCATTCTTTTGGCCCTTTCCCTACAGAAATGCACCACCTCGAAAAACCACTCTATCTGGAACTCATGAGTGGCATCTTGCCTTTACCTGACTTGCCTGTTCCACGAGGTATTCGGCATACCGGTGAGCCAAAATGCTTCCTGTCACACCTACAGCAATGCTATGGGCACCATTACCGACTTGTGCAGATAATAGACCTGGATTGCACTCGTGGTCACGCAGGTTCCAAGAAGTTCTCCTTGGTCCCTGTTAGCCGATCAGCTGTGCTAATCTTTCCTTTTGCTGGACTCGCATGGATAGCACGAAAAAGAGAATAGGGTTTATCGAATGTTGTTCGGTCTCCGTTTTGCTGATCCGCCACATTCAGCTTTTCTATTGCTTGTTCTTTCTCAGCACGTCAGTCACGTTCACGGATCCTACTATATATAATCGGCTAAGCGGTTGTGTGTGTGTGTCTGACCGGAAATTCATAACTTCGTTCCCTTTGATCCCAGAGCGCTCAAACTTCTAGGGTATATAGGGGGTCGGGGCGAACACTGATGATGGGTGGCGGAAAGTGATAAGGAATGATAACGTCGTCAGTTTCGCAACGCCCTTTGCGTTGATCCTAAGATGTTCGCACTCATGAATATTATGTGGGGTGAGGCAGGGACCAAAAGGGTGATTCGGAAGAAGGTGGTAACAACTGATTAGAACTGATAAGGGGCGTCAAAGTGTGGATACCACCAGTTTCGTTGCGGCCTTCGTGGTGACAGTAAATATTAGCTCCTACACGCTACAAGATGGGACGGAGATACGGTGAATGTGGGTGACAGAAAGGGGTATGAAAGGCAGGTGCACTAATAAAAATAGCGACAATTGAGTGTGCACTCGGTTAAACTGAACCAGATTCCTAGCACGGGAATATGTTCCATTTCCACCCTTTCATCTAAAAAAGCAAAGGAAGTTGAGCTGCTCCACTATCTGGACTTGGACTAATAGCGAATAAAATCATATTTCCAATTTCCATCATCGATTGATGCTGATTGATTGGTTGTATTCCACTTACACACCGATTCTTCAATTGTGGGAATTCTATAAACCGCTAAATCGCCCGAGCTCGATATCAATGCTAAATGTTTACGAAGTCATGATAAGTACCATTCATTCCGCATGCTACTGCGCGCATTACGCGACAATCTTCAGCGAAACTGGACAACCTTTAAACATCATGTGACACATCTTCCAAACATCTTACTGTTAGTTTCTCAGTCACGTGACCTAATATTCTGCAAGTTGTCCAGTTTCACTAAAGCCCACCATTTGATGCGCGCGGTTGCGTGCGGAGCTAAACTGGTAAAAATAAATTAAATGTTGCTCAGTAATAGAGGATCATGATTTTTGAGACTAACAATCAACCTCAGTCGGAATGATCGCATGCTATTAATTTGACTTATATTTGTTCAGCTACTGTTTGTCCTTGATAACGTTAAAGTTATCTCCATAGCCTTATGCAAACAGTAATCCCTACTATATATAAAACGCTATGTCTGTCTGTGTGTGTGTGTGTGCGTGTGTCACGAAATTCATAGCACGCGTCGCAGCAGTCGTTAGGAGCTGATTTTTTGATATGATATAGGGGGTGGGGTGGGTGGGCGGTAACATATTGGTGGGGGTTACAAAGTGATAACGACTGATAAGAGCAGATAAGAGGCGCTGAACAAAATCACATGCTTTCATAGTGCGCTTGCAGCAAAATTACTGGTGCACCTATACGTTTTGAATTTTTTAACACTTCTTGGAGATTTTCCTGTTTCACTCGCTTGTGATATGTTGCCTGGAGGTTGCGTAATTCCTACGTACTCGAATACAAAATGGTCCGTCGTTCTGACCTACGGAGCGCGATCATCAAACTTCACAACGACGGCAAGCAAACAAGAGAAATTGTGAAGATCCTTTCCGTACCTCGAAGGACGGTTCAGAATACAGTACGACGCTATAAAGAACTGAAGACCGAAGAGGACAGGGAAGGAAGAGGACGTCCCACAACAGCTACGAGTCGGAGAAATGTGAGGCTCGTCAGAGAAAGAATTCGAAGGAACGCCAGGAGATCGATGCGCCAGATGGCGAAAGACGTTGGAGTAAGCGCGAGGTCAATGAGGAGGATTGTCAGAAGTAAGCTAAGGAAGTTCCCCTATCGCTTGCAGAAATGCCAACTCCTGACGGACATTATGAAGAAAAGGAGATTGGAGAGATGCAAGAAGTTGCTGCAGCGATTCACGGTGGCACGCGCCCGAGACATCGTTTTCAGTGATGAAAAGATTTTTACTCTGAATCCAGCCTTCAACTCCCAAAATGAGAGGATTATTGCAGGATCACTTGCTGATGCTACCACCAAGGCAAGACTCCAGGAAAGAGCGAAACACCCCCAGTCCATTCTTGTTTGGGGAGGAGTCACCTCTACGGGGAAGACCCCACTTGTTTTCGTTGAAGCTGGTGTAAAAATCAACGCAGAGGTTTACAAAAATATCCTGGAGGAAGTTCTCAAGCCGTGGGCCAACTCCCATTTCGGAGAAGCCTACTGGTGCTTCCAGCAGGATTCTGCTCCAGCACACAAAGCAAAGATGGTCCAGGAGTGGTGCGCCGAGCACCTGCCCGACTTCATCAGACACGACGAATGGCCCTCCAGTTCTCCTGATCTAAACCCGATGGATTACTCTGTGTGGTCCATCTTGGAGAGCAAAGCGTGTTCTACCAGACATCCAAACTTGGACTCTCTTAAGGCGGCGCTTTCAAAATCTTGGGACGAAATCGATGACCAGTACCTGCGTGCCACATGCGAAGCATTTGTCGAACGTCTGAAGGACTGTGTGAAGGCTAAAGGAGATCATTTTGAGAAGCATTAACATTTTTTGTATTGTCATGTTTGTAGTAAATAATATTGATAATTAGAATTGATTTGTGAGAATTATTGTCAAAATGCCATTGAAAATTTAGTGCACCAGTAATTTTGCCCCACCCTGTACTTATCATTCAAAAGGTTACGCAAACGATAAGCAAGTGAAGAAACACATCAAGGAACGAAATTCATACCGATTCCACCGTAATCTTATTCACGGCAACAGTTTCAGCCCTCGGGGTTCTTCCGTAAAACCGCGGCGAAGAAGGACCTCTTCTTCGAAGCGTATCATAGCTGTGCAATTGCATTGAATACATCGCTGAAATATCACATATTGATAAAACGTATCAGCTCTCATTCACATACATGAAAGAAGGCCTCACTCGATGGCTCGAGATTGTCGATCAACATAGCTTTCATTTGTTGAGGGTGGGTAATGTAGAGCTTTTGTGTAGCAGTATCAACCTCTCGCACAAGTTCGCCTGTCTCAGAGTATACACTCGCCTAAACATTTTTCGAAGTCACATACTTTACATCTATTCAAAAAAATTTTCCTCTGGAACTACTCAATATATTGTTTTTACTGCAAGCCTATAACAAATTTCTGAGCACAGTGCTCCGAATAACGATACATTCACTCAGAACTTTCCCAAAACTCGCGGTTAATAATGATTTCGACATATTCGAGTTGATGGTTCAACAGTTCTTGGCCTCTTTCGCAAAAGCCAATTCGAAGGTTTGAGAGCTTTTGTACTTAACCCTTTCGGCCCTGGCGGTGGCAATTGCCACCACCAAATTCAAACGCTTGCATTGCCGCTGAAACAGCATGGTTTTTCTAATCCTGCTAGAGGTTGCTTCAGTCAACCTTCCCCTTCCTAATTATGAGCTTAAACCTGCCATTTCATTGTGTGTTGCTGTTAGTATTACAAGTATTTGTGTACAAGTGCAACAATGAATGGGCGCTGACCCCCGCAACCGGCCAAGTAAGTGTGACTTTTTCTTAAAATACTTGAAGTAGATCCATTCCTAAATCAAAATTATGGGTTATAATGTTATGCAAGATTATAAACTTTTTCGGCATAACTATGAAATTTCGAATTGTTTCGACATAAGCTTAAAAACTAAGAAGGTGGGCCAATTTTCAAAGCTTCTTAGTTTCTTTGTTTGTGATCGAATAGCTTCCAAATTTTCGCCATAATGATACTATATGCTCACAAGTAATAAACAATAGCTAGAAGAAAAATTTCTCCACGGGGAAAAATTCAGGTCCGAAAGGGTTAAACATCATCCAGGGGGAAGGCCACATTCACACATCGAAGACAGTGTTATGCGGAAACCTCGTCGACGACGGTAACGGTCCCCCAAGTCATCCTTTTTTCTAAGCTTGCGCGTGACTTTCCTCTATTTTTTTTGTAGCTCATACATAGTTTATACAACCAACAATAACACAACGTTTGGTCCATGAAAGTTAGCACATGACTTTCGTTTGCAACAACTTCTGAACTAGTACTATATTTTTATTTCCTTTTATTCTTCCACCTTTTATGCGACGAATGGAAAACTAAATGAAAATAAGTGTGTGGTATATAAAGCAAACTTTTATATTTGGCAAAACTTGAGAGACATTTAGATGTCATTGGAACGCAGTTTGTTGTCCCATGAAGGAATAGTGCCGAAGACTGGTCGTCCTCGCCTGCTTCACCGGCGGAGTATGAACTAATGGTAAGCATGTCATCTCTACGAGTCAATTTTTCAAAAGTTTAACTTAATCCTTTTGAAAGAGTCTTGGGATTTTGTTGAGGCGCTTGAGCAGGCAAGCTACATATGCTTTTGATAGTTTGAGGCTGAAGGTCAAGGAGCTGAAACGTAAGCCTAATGGAAAGTTTTATCTCGAAAGGCTTGAGGAATTACCCCTATTGAAAGAGCGACATTTCCTGGGAAAAATCGATGATTACTGCATCCCAAAGGGCAATGGAGGGAGTCATTCACGACTTCTACTCGACTCTTCGATAGGCCATATGCACGTGTCCACTACTATGCAATGGCAACAGGGTGATTAGCTCGTCCACCAGCCTCTCTTCTAATGTCCCCGACTCGCGCAACAGTCGGTGAAGAGTGCCGTACAAGCACCCGTCTTGACAGGTTGAAGTGCACATCATAGAAAACACCTTCTTCCAGTTATCATCAGAACTCTGACACGACTCTTCTCACACTACAATGCAAGGCACACACTCCGTGGAAAACCAGCAGAACTGTTTGGTGAAACTCCATTTGAGAGCGGCTACGCCTTTATTTCTCCAGACCTCAAGATAGGGATGTGATGCGGCTCATGACACGCAATCAACTCCTTATATATATTAGTATAATTCAATAAGTATTGAATGTACATGTGATAGAGCTCTGAGATGTTTCACATTGCCGCCTACCGGTCCGGTCTAAGGAAGTGATCCTGGACCAGGAGAATGAACACCTTTGCATAGGCCTCAGGCAGATAGCCCGAGGAAATGCTCTCTAGTGCTACGGATGAAGGCAAGGGAGTGTTCTCGTTCCTAATAATCGATTTTTACTGGCTGTGTTGCTGTACAAAAGGGGAGACCTCACGGAGCGGCAATTATCGCCCAATCTGCCTACTGTCTGTAATCTATAAACTATTCACTCGAGTCATCCTCAACAGGATCGGCAGAATACTGGATGAAGGACAGCCATGCGAGCAAGCAGGGTTTCGAAGAGGGTTCAGCACGATCGACCATATCCACACGGTTACAAGACTCATTGAAGTTTCACGAGAGTACAAGATGCCGCTTTGTCTCACGTTCATCGACTTGAAGAAGGCCTTCGACTCTGTGGAGACAGAAGCGGTCATCGAAGCCTTGGGCAACCAGGGCGTCCCTACTCAGTACATCAAGATTCTTCGTGAGCTCTACAGCAACTTTACGACCAGGATCTCACCATTCTACAAGGAGGTCATCATCGACGTCAAGAGAGGGGTTCGACAGGGCGACACCATCTCGCCCAAACTCTTCAGCGCCGCTCTCGAGAACGTCATGCGTCAACTGGAATGGGAAGACATGGGAGTGAAGGTCGACGGCCGGCAACTACACCACCTTCGTTTTGCTGACGACATCGTTCTTATAACGCCGAACATCGAGCAAGCGGAGCGAATGCTGGCTGATTTCGACTGCGCCTGTGGTAAGGTCGGTCTGCAGCTGAACCTAACGAAGACGTTTAACGAATTGGGTTCCGATAACTCATTCGCATTCAACGGGACGTACATCACCGTCATCACCTGTGCGTAGGACAGGACGAGCATGCGGTCAGCGTTATCCAACGCGCTGTCGAGAGGACGATGCTAGGAGTAACCCTATACACGCAAGTGCAGAGGGGAGTGCCGAACTACGCCAACGATCGAAGATCAGGGACGCTGCCGTTTTCGCCAAGGAATCGAAGATAAGGTGGGCCGGACACGTCATGCGATTTTGCGATGACCGTTGGACCAGAGCGGTTACCGACTGGATCCCTCGGGACGTCAAACGAACACCTGGACGACCGCCGGCCCGATGGTCAGACTTCTTCACGAAAGCTCTGAACGAAAGGAATGAAGGACATCGTGTCCCTCGAGCGAGGAGGATCCACTGGACAACTCTTGCACGCGACAGGGACGAATGGAGACGTTGCTGGCGCCCGCTCGAGCAAATCGATGATCAACGGGATGACAGGTGATGTATTAATTCTTTTATTGGTGACGCTTACCTAGAATAATTAGAAGATACGGTAAGATGTAATGGGCTTTTCGAAGTGAAGATTGAAGTACGGCGAAGGAGGCGGCTCGGTTCGGCCGGACCATGCGGCTGGCTAGGATGAGATAGCTGCGCGGCAAAGGGCGTGCGTGTGTGCCTCTACTTACATCCTCCGGGGCCCGCCGTACTTTTAGTATTCTCACCCCCTTTCTTATCCCATTTGTCGCATAACTGTCCTCCAGTCACACTTTGCCAAACTCAAACACGATCTTATATTGAAGGAAGTGGTCACGATAAATCCTATGGCGACGATAAGGAAAGCTACATAGTGGATATGGTAAGGCCTCTACCCAATGCGACGATAGTGACGGTCTAACAAGAGGCAATTCCGGATAGCGATTACACCCGGAATCAGACTCAGAAGTGGTGCCGTTATCGTAGTCGTCCGATTTCCATGCTGAAGTGCACCTCAATCCAACAGCCATATTTTCTTATCATAAAGTGTCGCAGAAGTGGTAGCATGGGGCGTAAGCTCAGTCCAACCGTTAGCTCGCTGGGTAACATGTGAATGGCAGTTCCACCTTGGAGCTAGCGTAACCGTTTCTTTCGGAAATACACCAAACTCTGTGGAACTTCATTTCAGCCGTCTACAAGGTGACAAGAGGTAAATCTGCTTGTGTACATATTGCAGGATTCAAACTCAAGACGCTGCTACTGACGGTTTTGCAGGTTAGGGGTGGGGGTCTGCATCAACAGCAGCGTTCTCTAAAAATCTGACAGCCATTGGGTCGGTTGAAGAAAATAGATAAGTATTTCGAGCTGGACAATTCCTGTAGGCCACTTTGAGCTAGACAGCGACGACGGAAGACTGCATATTTTTAGATGGAGAGGGCAATGGACAAGAGCTTCTAGCTTTTGAAGAATCATACTCTAAGGACATCAAGCCAAAACTTCCTTCATTAGCGGCATCCTGTGCGACGAAAAAGTTTGCCGTTGTGCACTATAGACTAGAGGTTTTTGTCTTCTTTTTCTGGTAAATGTTCCATCGAAAGTTGGGTCAAGATGAAGGGATAGCGTAGCCGATGTCAAAGAAGGCGAATTCAATGAATTGCTAGCGAATCGCGGGGTATGAGCGATGCGCCAGCGGCTTGAACAGTGCACGCTATTTTCGGCGATGCATTTATCGTTCCAATGATGTATCAGTGGTCCAGACATTTTCCCTTGCATGCGTTTGAGTTTTTGTCAGGGATGAAAAATTTGAGCAGAAAAAAGTAGAAAATCATTTTCAAAAAGCATTTGAGCCATGGTGGTGGCTGGTTTCTTTGCAATCATTACTGCATTCAGGATTTGACACCTGTGTTTATGTTTATAGCAAGTTGCCGTAAGTAAGAGCAAAAACACGTAGAAAATACTTCATGAAAGAACTGACTATATAGCCTAGCACAGGCTCCTCTGAGTGGTCCAAACGTTCTGAAGAATTCCAATGTGCAAATGTGTCGAAATATACAAGCATTCTAGAAGGCCAACTATCGAGAGTAATATATACTGCCATAACACACCTGAAATAACTCTATTGACGGGCTTCTCCATGCTATAGTTAGAAAAGATAGATAAATAAACTAGCAAAGCTATATGATTCATATTATCCGTACAATAATGTACAAAGATTGGTCCTCCTCAAACTATTGGTAACATTACGCTTCCCGCTGTGCTCCCTTCAGTGTCGTCAGCGCCTTGTGGAAAGAGCGTATGCCCAGAAAAGGTTCCTTATATGAGGCGGCACAACAAGCAGGGTCACCGTCACGTTCGCACTTTTCGAAAATTTTGCGACACCCTCCCCCCCCCTGGAAAAGGCGGTCCAGGGGCGGTATTCAATCCTTCCCCCAGGGGGATATATCCCCCTACTCTGATTCAATCCTCTGGGGGGACAAAAAAGGGTTGCGTCATAGGACCTCGCATACCTCTGTGTTTCTACCTGCCAGACAGTTAGAGCAGCGCGACCCCTCAGGGGAAAGAGAGTGCTTCATCAGTGGAGGGTAGTAGCGCTGCTCTAACTGTCTGGCAGGTAGAAACACAGAGGTATGCTAGGTCCTATGACGCAACCCTTTTTTGTCCCCCCAGAGGATTGAATCAGAGGAGGGGGATATATCCCCCTGGGGGAAGGATTGAATACCGCCCCTGGTGTGACCCCCTGTTGCTGTTAGAGTGCTGTTGAATACTGGTTGATCTCGTTAGTCACAATATCTGCATTTCGAGGCGTTGCGAAATTCGTGAAAAATGGCGTCAGCGTCAGCAATGGATGTCATATCTATGAGTGGAGCCATCGGTAACCCTTAGGTGATGTTTGGCCATAAAATTGGTGAAGAAAGGACACCAAAACGGCGACTAGGAATGGCGCCACAATAGCGTCATAGTGACGCTAGATGAGGTTGATACCGAAAACGAGTAACGTTCTCGTGATTAGGGGATTGGAAACCCCTATACCCAATGTTTTAGAGGAAGTTAAGGGTTCGACCTAATCGAGCTTCGAACGATTGGACCACGGGAAATTAAAAGTCCGTCACGCTCAGCGGAAGATGATTCGATCTCCTTATCATGCTCATGAAAAAGAAGACCCTGTCCAGTTGACAATAGGAGACAGCCAAGCAGGTGATGGCCGAGAGATTTCTTACAATGATAAGGCCACCCGGTTCTACCGGTCGTCAAACAGTGACAGGTTGTGTTCTCGGTCATGCTACCGCCTGGGCCTATCGCCAAGAGTTAGATTGGCTCCAAAGGACGCCACGTAGTGTGAGGCTTGCTTATCGCTATTTTAGGCTCACTATTAGCAAAGTGCCATCTGGCACTCACCATAAAGAGCCAGCCAAAAAGAAAAATGGGCCGTAGGGAGTCGAACCAAGCAACATTTTCTCTTTTTACAGGAAAAAGTTTGTTTATTTCTTTAATAGTCGAGACAAGATATTTAGATTTGGATGAAACTGCACAGATAGCCAGGCGGACATATCTTGCTTTCAGGACTCTGCTAGGTGTCCTATAATTAAATCTTTACTCTCATACACACCCAATAAGGTTTGCTTATTCATTACTGGGCGGAAGTGGTGTAGTGACAAGTGGCGCGCTCACCACGCGAGCGGTCCGGGGATCAAATCCTGGGTCGTGAGTCGCCCGGGCCAACCAAGCCTTCCATCCCTCCGGGGTCGGTTAATTGGTACCAGACTTGTCTGGGAGGATAAAACGGCAAATGCTTTATCCTTATCCTTATACATCTACTGCGTGGACGAAAGGCTCATGGGGGAGGAAAGGTGGGTGTGCATTTATGAATGCAATTCAGCTCCAATTTTTCACTTTCTTTAATTCTTAGTAACGGAGCTTTCAAAGAGCATGCGCTGGTACCCAGTTGTGGTGTAGTACGAAGTTGGCAAGATGCCACGACTGCAGCTTGATTGGCTAAAAGGTCGTGCTTGGGTATTCAGATGTAACACGTAGTGAACAAGTGCAGCATGTTAGAATGTTCGAGAAGTTCCCGTCGTTTTTAATGGCTAGATTTCAGATGCTCTATTTCTGATATTGTAACTGTTGATTGCACTTCTGCCTGAGGTTGTTAAGGTGGAAGATTTATTCTGGCCAACGTTTCGACCGTTCCGTCGTTTTCAAGGCCTGAACATGGCTCAAAGCTTAAGAAGTGCACACTACCCTATCAAACGCCTCATCCCCTCTAGCGTTTCTGACGTCCTGTTAGGGACGCACGGAAAACTCCAGAACGGTCAAAACGTTGGCCAGAATAAATCTTCCACCTTAACAACCTCAAGGCAGAAGTATTCCGCTCTATTTCTGAGTCACCTTTAAGGAACTGCTGCCATATTACACATCATCGAAAAACGCGTTTCTAGCTCTATTTGTGCCATTATTTTTACAACGGATCACTTTCCTCCCCTTTTTCGATGTCTTGAATACAACATACTCTAGCTATTTTACACGAGGTTACTCTTTCCCCTCAAAATTGGTAAGAAACGTGCGATAGTAAGATGGGATATCAACCGAGCGTTTGGCCTCAAATCCATGTGCAGTCGTTCGCAGTTCCGCAGAGTTCCTTGCCTACAGAACGTTAGCACTTTCAACATCGGATCCATTCAACTTTTTTCTTGTAGGCAAGATAGGAAGATTGTAACTGTTTTGTTCAAGTTCAATAAGGTTCGTTGAACCGAGATATGGCGCTTTTAGAATTCTCACGATCAAAAATGGCGGTGACTTCTCGGACAAACCAACAACTGTACTCCAGCGCTGATGGGTGAGATAAGGCGAAAGGCTATCAACTATCGGACTAGGCAACAATAGGCTTACTTGATAACAGCAGCATCCTTGATATCACAGAAAGTAAACTTTCCGCACCCGGCGCGACTAATCGGGAAATGGAAGAAATTTAAGAAAGAGGTGAATAGGTAAGTTGACACAATTTTCTAAACATCTCTAAACTTGTCCTACGTCTCTGGCGGCCATAGAATTACAATACTTACTACAATACAGGCTCAGCCACATAGAGAAGACGGCCTCCAACTAACTCTATGGCACTCCAAACTAATCCTCGACCATAGCTCTCTACCATGCGAGAGTAGTGCCGAGAGTGAACATCCGCGCGGAGAGCACAGACGGCACGGCATGGCGAGTGTGAATGTCCGCGCGAGAGATCGTCTCTGATCGGGCAGAGAATCCTCGACGTGCCGTTGAGGAATCCTCAAGCGATATTCACCCTGGTCGTCACTGGCAGTCAATAGCTTGGTAAGTGATTGTTGCAATTAGTGACAACAAGCAGATTACAGCCGCACAGATTAATCATTCTCTGTCAAAGAGTATTACTAAATATTATAGACCGTAATCACTTGTGTTGTTAAGTGTGCAGGGGCCCACACACACACACCTGGCTGCCAGAGACAAAGGGTGCAATGCAGAGTTACCGCTTTGCATGAAGGCAACACTACCCACTCGTTGTTTTCCCAAAAGTTTTGAAAATATGGAGAGGATATGTAAAAGGTTCACTTAGACGACCAGTCACCAATTTGTAGTATGTGTTCGCCTTGAGACCTTTCAAATGGCACCTGAAATGAAAGCATTCCGCATTTTGTGAGTTTTAAATGTACTGCTTTGTAGTGAAATTTTCTGCGGATTAGGAACCAACACAGTTACTGTACACAACCCGTCTTTTGGATATAGTTAATAGTTGAGTCTACTGTAAACTTGTTTATGGAATTTTCGAAACTTCTGGGGTCTTCTTTAACCCTTTCCGGACCGCGCACTTTTTGCGCTCACGGCCGCATGCTGCGCGGCAAGCATAAATATCATATATTTAATCTGTATTCCCACTAAAGCCATTATTTTGTCTCGTTTATGTCTTTGTCATGTCTCGAAGAATATATATAAGATTAATTGACAGAAAACTGTTTTGCAAAAAAAAGGGGAAAGGGCCATAAAAAGGGAGGAAGGGACGAAAATTGTTCAAAATAAGTTGGTATGGAGAAAAAGGGAGTAGAACGTGCCCAAAACGATTGGATCCATAAGAATCAGATACGACGAGCAGGATATTTCACAAATTCTTCGTTTTTAAGTGTTTTCAAGCGAACTACAACTGTTTTCTTTGAGCCCAAAGTGGAAGTCCATTTACTCTTTGGTTATTTTAGAACCTAGATTAAACCTAAAGTCTAGGTTTTTTCATACATATGGCATGAGTCTGTTACATAGGTATGTAACAACATAAAATATTTTATCGAAAAACCAAACTCTTGGAAAAATCAGCTCTTGAAGTTCCTGACACACCATGTGTGTCAGGCGGTCCGGAAAGGGTTAATTTTTCACTTGTCTGTAAGTTGTAGCTTTCATGTACATGCGCACTTCGCTCAAAGTAGAAAACCACTTCGTAATATAACAGCCGTCACAAAAGGGACGATCCAACTTCAAAAGTATGCTTTCTCGCTTCTTTAGAGAGGTTGCTATCGATAGAGGGAATGCATTGACAGGGTAGAAACATCGCTTTTTGGATTTACGTAAACCTCGCAGCCTGCTGATCCAAAGGGGGAGTCTACGATTAAAAGGCAATCCCGTTAGGATTAAAGGAATCTTGCGCGGAAAAATCATGATTCTATTTCAGCCATAAATCACTGGCTTGAGACTCATTATCCACGATAATAGTGAAAAGAACTGAAGTATTGCTTTCGTTTTGATTAGAAATTCGAAAACTCGAAAAGGCTGCTACGCGTTCGAATTGCCCACGGACGTCTTTCACGAATGCTGGCGACGGGGATGCTCAAACTTGGTTCTTGGAGTGCATTCACTAGAAGCTCTTTCTGGCCTTCTGCTTCGTTGCATTCACATCTTACACTTCTACTCCATCCTATTCCATCGATCGATTTGTCTCCACTCTCCGAAATCGCGCGCTTTAACCCGATTCTCTCATTGCGTCGCCTGGTACGTAGCCGGCCAAACGCCGTCTTCTTTCCATGCCTCGCCTGGCTCTGCCTCCTGGTCCTTCGATGGTCCATAACGTGTAGTTTTTGTACGTTTGTTTCTCTTCAGAAACCGAATCTTCATGCGTGAAACTTTGTGTGCTATTTCCAGTGATCACAACTGACATATTCATGTTAGGAAAGAGTGCAAGAATTTTCCGCGCAAGATTCCTTTAAGGTGGAGGTGACAGTAGTGCCGGTATGGAAGAAAAACATAAACACCGCCAAGAATCCGGGAAATAGAATCCCGTCCTTGCCTGACGATTTCCGCATTGATGCCACTCTCATCTGTGCCGCCCTCTTCAAGGCTAACGCTCTCTTCTAATCGCTAGAGATCTGCGGATAGTAGTTATAGCACACTGGTGTGCAAAATTCAAGGACGGAACTATTTTTTGCATGATATCTCACTGCTAGCTAACCTAGGTGGACCAAATTTGGCACATATATAGAAGTAAATGTTGCGGTACAGTGCAGAGAGTTACTAACAGAAAAGCGCAATGGGACGATTGGAAAAGACATTATTCTCAAAGGGCAGTGCCAGAAGTGGTCGATGGGTGAGGCTACCCCAACTCATGGTGCGGGCAGCGTCGCGCGCGGCAAATGGTGCGGCGATTTTTGTATGGGTCTTGGCTTAACGGTCCTTGTCCATAAGTTGCTGGTGGGGTTAGAGAACTGATAAGACCAAAGTTCCAGACATCAGTGAGCCAACAAAGAGTCACCTTAAGATCTCCGCAGTTATTTAAGCCTCACTGTACAGAGCTTGTGCCATGTAAAGTTGTCCTTTTGAACATAATGAGACTTCTTTATTAATCAACTGCCTGAATTGTTATCAGAGAGCGATAATCTGGCTAAATCGGAAAATATTACGTTCCAAGACGCAGTGGAACGGTGAGGAAGGCATAACATCAGTATGACAGAATAAGTTTGTAATAATGGCAAAGGGGATCCTGTATTTTAAGGGGCAGGTGATCATATACCGTGTTTCACGACTGGGAACTTCATCTAATCCTACATTCCCCAATGCTAGAACCCTGAATTCTAACCACGGCCGACGTCGCATCGCGGGCTGCGGCGGCTGGCGCGGCGACCTAGCCATCGCCACGATTGAATAGTCACGCACCCCGTGCTCCCATACTGGCCACAAGGTTGTTCTTGTGGAGAAGCGTTCCATACCTCGAACACCGCGACTGACAACTGCCAAACAGTTGTTGGCGCATGGTCATGCGCTACAATAGCTCTTCTGAATCCACGCCACACGTGCTCCATAGAATTCGACTGGAGGAAGCTAAACAGGCTTCACCAATCACCGAAATCCTCACTTTTCAAGAGTTTTCCACCCTAGGCTGCTCGATACTCTCGCACATTCAATTAAAGTTGAGGTCGGAGACCCTCCTTAAAGGATGCACGTGAGAGAGGAGCACAGCGTCACAATAGCTTTGATCGAAAGGTGTTCCGCGGTCACGAGTTGGAGATCAGTGTGGCACGGCAACTTTATGCCTCCCTCGCCTGAGCTATCAAAATAATCATGTTGAATGATGGTCTCGAGTGCATTACATGCTCCTGTTCTCGCCATATGTGAGTGAGTCCAGAATTCCTACAATTTGCCCTTAACTGAGAAAAGCACGCGATTCTCCAAATTGGTGGTCCAGTCTCAGCACCTAGCAAATATCCCCTCCAGTGCGCGGGTTTCGAAGGAGCACAGATACCGTTGGTCAGGTAGAGAGACCATCCCTATGCAGTCACTGCGCCACTGTTCAGGCTGCGATTTCGTGCCTTACAATC
>MU869672.1:8009-22560 GCA_036418205.1 Ostertagia ostertagi | reverse complement strand
ATCTAACCACGGCCTACGTCGCATCTCGGGCTGTGGCGGCAGGCGCGGCGACTTAGACATCGCCACGACTGAATAGTCACGCACCCCGTGCTCCCATACTGGCCACAAGGTTGTTCTTGTGGAGAAGCGTTCCATACCTCGAACACCGCGACTGACAACTGCCAAACAGTTGTTGGCGCATGGTCATGCGCTACAATAGCTCTTCTGAATCCACGCCACACGTGCTCCATAGAATTGACTGGAGGAAGCTAAACAGGCTTCCACCAATCACCGAAATCCTCGCTTTTCAAGAGTTTTCCACCTAGCTGCTCTGCTCTCGCACATTCAATTAAAGTTGAGGTCGGAGACCCTCCTTAAAGGATGCACGTGAGAGAGGAGCACAGCGTCACAATAGCTTTGATCAGAAAGGTGTTCCGCGATCACGAGTTGGGAGATCAGTACGCCCCGACAACTTTATGCCTCCCCACATCATGTCGCATGACTACCAAAACAATCATGTTGAACGATGGTCCTGGGTGCATTACATGTTCCTATTCTCGCCATATGTGGTAAGTCCAGAATCACTACTTACATTCAATTTGCTCTTAACTGAGAAAAGCACGCGATTCTCCAAATTGGTGGTCCATGTCTCGGCACCTAGCAAATGTTCCCGCCGATGCGCGGGTTTCGAAGGAACACCAGATACTGTTGGTCGGTCAGAGAGACCATCCCTATGCGGTCACTGCGCCACTGTTCAGGCTGGGATTACGTGCCTTACAATCCTGATAAATGTTTTTGCAACTGCAGCTGTGACTGACGTGGGTCCATTCTTGCCTGTTGCAAAACGTAGCAATCACCTGCTGTTGCGTTATCTGATCCACCACCTCCTCTTCTGGGGCAGCAGTGGCTGCAGTCCATATTGCTCCTTATGCGCACAAAACAATGGTGTGAGCAACACCAAACTCCTGGACCACACTCGTTACAATCTTCCTTCTTCCAGTTTCCCGGTGATTCTTCCTCGCGTGAAGTCACCCTAGTGTTGTCTCTGAGACTTGCTGTAATCAAGAACACCACCAAATTCGACAGTAACTAATCTCTGATTAGTACTCTCCCTCCTGTCCTACACTGCGTTTCATAATTACCAGTTGGCGCCGCACGCATTGCGCGCGCAACACAGATCTGCGGCGAATTTTGATGGTGCGACGAAAATTTTCAAATTTGGCTTGATACACCACGAATATCTGAATTCTCAGCTAAATTCTATCCGCTCCATCATCGACGGCTTTCAACCTCTTTTTCTTCGTCAACCATTATCCTCTTTTTCCCGGTCTCCGGACTGCTTCCGGACAATAAATCTCGTGGCAAACTCCGCCTACTTCGGTGCGTGCCCCGCCCACCAATAGCATTTGGCCCCCTTCCTTTCGCCGACCTCTACCCCTTTTTTCACCGGTCTCTGGGACCTCTTGGAAGCAGCTGATCTCTTTTCCCTCGCCAACCTCTAACCCCGTTTTCCCTATCTCTAGGACTTCTTGGAGCCGAGTTATGAATTTTCGTCGCAAACTCCGCCCACTTTGGTCAAGCCCCGCCCACCGATGACAGCTGGGCTCCACTCCTCCACCCACCTCCATCCACCTTTTTCCCTGCCTCCGGGACTTCTTGGAGCCGAATTACAATTTCGGCGCAAACTCCGCCCACATTAGCGCACGCTCCACCCAACCGTAGCAGTTAACTTCTCTTTCTTTGCTGACCTATATCCACTTTTTTCCCGTTCTCCAGGACTTCTTGGAACCAAGTTATGAATTTTCCTGGGTAACTCCGCCCACCTAGGACTTGCTCCGCCCACCAATAATATTCTAGCTCTACTACTTCAACCACCCCCATGCACCTTTTTCCCGGTCTCCCGGGCTTCTTGGAATCGAGTTATGAATTTTCGTGATAACTCCGCCCACTTTGAACATGCTCCGCCCACTAATGGTATTTAAGCTCCACTCCTCCACCCACCTCTACCCACCTTTTTCCCGGCCTCCGGGACTTCTTGGAGCCGAGTTATGAATTTTCGTCGCAAACTCCGCCCACTTTGGTCAAGCCCCGCCCACCATGACAGCTGGCCTCCACTCCTCCACCCACCTCTATCCACCTTTTTCCGGCCTCCGGGACGTCCACCCTAAATTTTTGCTACCCCAAAGTTGCTGTGCATTTTTGGAAATGCTGCTATCACCATTAGATTCCTCATCACGGAAAACCTTCATAGTGTTTTTCTGACAAATTTCCCCCTCAAGTAACCCAATTAACTTTTTAGAACGAATTTTCACCGTTTCATGAATATCGGGCCACTCATAAAAAGTTTCCATTTCTCACGATCCGTGAAGGGAATCAGGGAAGCGGGGAATATATGTGAGCTCAGTCGACATCGAGTTTACCATACCTCGTGTTATTCGCCTCTCTTCCCAGTAACAAGCTCAAGCCAGAGCACTTACTGAAGTGGGATGGCTGAGGAGCAGAATTTCCTCCCATGTCGGCCGGCTCATACTGCATAAGCAACTATGTGCGAAATCCTGGTCAGTGCGGAGAGAAGAGTAGCTTAGGTAAATAAAGACTGCGTTTCCTTCAAAATTTAGGAGGAATTGGGCGTCTTCTCTCGAATTATACAAGGAGTCCGAACAAAGTCCGTGCTGAAATGCGGCCTTCCGTGAGCAAAACCACCGTGTGGTGAGTAAGCCAGCAGAGCAATAACATCTTCACGGATTGATGAAGAGCGTTCCAAGATTATTTGAGCGCTACAAGATCGCAAGTCTCCATTTCTCCGTGGAAAAGGGCTCAACTTAATGAGCGAAGGTGTGGCTGTTAAGACCCTTCGCGATCTTGGACTCTACCTCCTTGTTTCGTGCTACAGGTGATCTGTGATCGACGTAAAAGTTTTTCGAGGCGACTTTTACCATTTTTCGACAAGGATCCCCTCTATCCTTGATTTTCACGCACGATAACGCGGCTGTCCATGCCTCCGCGCCAGATGGAATTGCAGGAAAAAATGTGGCAGTTATCTGGTGGCCACCATGTTATCTGAATTCAGATTCCAATAGAGAATCATTGGGCCTTAATTGTTATAAAGTTCCACAGCAAAGTAAAGCAAAATGGAACAGCCGAAAGAGCTGAAAACGTCGATCATCGGCGCCCAGACAAATTTCGATCCTACTGTAATAGCTAATTTGGCTACCAGCATTCCAAAACGTATTATTGTGTTCCTTATGATTATGGAGGACCATCCCATTATTGAAAATTCGTGACGTTTTTTTTGTTATAGTAAAATCTCTCGACAAGTGATGTGTAGTCATATTTGCGAAACGGTGAAAATACGTTCTAAGGAAGATATTTTAATAATTCTGAATCGAGATTTCTCCAGAAATCAAGTATCAAGGTTTTTCGTTATGGGGAAACTATTGGTAATAGCGGCATTTTCCAAAAATGCACAGCAACTTTGGAATAGCAAAAAATTAGGGTGGACCTATAATTATGAAACGCAGTGTATTCCACCAAACTCCTCATTGTGCACGGCTTCTCACTTTTCTCTCCAGATTGATGCCGGCCGCAGGACATATGAGGCGTAGTATGATATACGCGACTGTGGGACTTTTAGCATCATGCCTGCCCAGTTCATCCAATTCCATTCAATTTTCAATGTGTTATGTCCATTCCAGGGCGGAAGTGGTGTAGTGGCAAGTGGCACGCTTACCACGCGAGCGGTCCGGGGATCAAATCCTGGGTCGTGAGTCGCCCGGGCCAACCAAGCCTTCCATCCCTCCGGGGTCGGTTAATTGGTACCAGACTTGTCTGGGAGGATAAAAACACTGACTTGTACATCGGCTGGCCCCGCAAGTCATTGTATAGGCCACATCGCATTCAAACGCCACTACGAATGTACAAATGGAAGTAGAATGCGTGCCGCATCCCAAAAAGGGATTGATCAACGGCAAATGCTTTTTTTATGTCTATTCCATTTCGTCCCTATGTTTTGCACACCAGTGTGATGTAAAATTACACGAGAAGATCGGTACGGGTCAAAAAAGGCTTGAGTCATCTGCACTAAAATGTGAATATAATTCAAAGAACCGAAAAGGTATGTTTTTTTCAAAAGGGTCAGTTGAACCGAAGTCTCATTTTGATGCGCATGAGTAATATTTCTTCATAAATTTGCCCATGCTTGTTATGAAGTTAGGAAAGAGTGCTTTTGAAGAATGAACTCGTATGTTTTTCGCTGGGTCACGATTCAATCCAGCTTTTATATTTCCTAATTTGAAAATTGGCTATCGCCCAAAAGTGACACTCCGAAAATTCACCTAAATTGGAGAAAATCGGTATCAAAATAATGAGCACATTAGAAAGGGCGCTCATCAGTCGACGTGTGTTTTCAGTGAAAGCCGTCTGTCTGTCTGACCTTCCTCCTCCCTCTCTCTTGAACTGTCTGTTCACCTGTACGTATGTTTGTCTATTCGCCTGCCTGTCTGTATGTCGGCCTATACTGCCAGCGTATACTGTTGTGTGTCTGTTACGAATCTGCGAAGGAACTAAAGTCACCTGGGACGGTAGTAAACTACCCTTAATTCGCAGTTAAAGGTGGTGATCGAAAGCCCTTGCATAGAATAAAGAATAAGACAATCGCGAATCGATCTTAAATCAAACGCGAGCTTCCTACTCTATTTTATGATCACAGAACAACGAAACATGAGGAAACGAACAAATATTTCAGAAAAAAAAGGTCACAAAAGCATCTGTGGATTATGCGATTGCAGCTGCATTTTTAATTCCTACTTAGTGGAGCTGGTCAGAGAAAAAAAGACGTGGGAATGGGAGACGCAGATGCCACGTTTGCCACGTTAACCCTCCAGTAAAAAGTCCTTCGGAGTACTTTTTACTCGAGGGTCAACGTGGCGTCTGCGTCTCCTCAACCCGTGCTCCTTTTTTTCTCTGCTTAATTCCGAATTAGCTTTACAGGTTATCTCTCTAATTCGTAATTAAAATCGATTTTTCGATAATGATCTAGCTATGAGTTAAATCAAGACTTAATGTGTTGAGAAGCGCTTTGAACCTGTTACCTAAACATGACTTTTGTCTGAGCTAATCTCGACACGTTAACTCTGAATTGAGGCAGGTTTACTACCGTCCCTGCTGTTGGTGGAAGGGGGGTTGGGAGCGCACAACGAAGTGAGCGGAACTTGCCACAGAACATCATAATTGAGACGCTCTGTTCAATATCGCTTAAAACGTGACTGAAGAACGAGTACTGAAATGCGGAACCAAGCTGGTCATACTACTTATTGCACACGCAGATCGGTGTTGGTCTACTCCTGCAGTCACTTCGATCGAAAGAGGCATTCAAAGTTGGTCCTCACTTTCAGAGCAACGCTACGCTTGATAGCTTCCAAGCTGATTTGAATATGCTGATTTCTAAAAAAATGACCGAGTTGTAGACGAATTGAGGAAACATGGGTCCTGGTTTACTAAGGTGGGCAATCTCCGTACTATTTCTTACAATAGAAAATCGATGTTCATCATATGTATTATGTTGTTGCAATTTCATTTTCGACGTCTATAAAAACTTTTAGAACAGCAACAATTCGCCACTTCAGAGCAAGAGATGGGTATGTGTCAGCTACGCCCTATCCTCACATAGATGCTCGACGTTCCCTTCAAGAATTGTAGCAGCTGCGCGCATGCAAACCTGGAAATGCGAGTCGAGTCAAAACTTTTGCAGTCTAAGGATCGTTTCTCAACGTGCCGTTTTGCCTAGGATAAGCAGCGCTCAAATGGAGCGTGACAGGAGCTGTTCAGCGAAAAAGTCAAAGTTCTTTGGTAATATCTCGCTGGTTTTTGCTGGTGATTTTTCTCGTAAAATGCACCTCGGTCGTTGTGAAATTAGGTCATAAAATCTTGACTTTTCCTTCCTGCCGAGTCAATGCGCGGTTTGGTTAGGTCGCGTTTTGTTGATAAAAATCTGCCTTGACCGCATGAGTATGATCCAGCTTCTCATTATGTCATAGAGCATTTACGTGCACACCTACGAATTTTGGTTGGTCATCGTACAAAGGTAAAATTCATGTCAGGAAGCAGAACGATATGGCCAGTCCTATACTCATAGACATCCTTTTTCTAATAAATTCCCAAGCATCTCTGGAGAGTCTAAGTGGTGTGGAAGTAAATTTGTGCGACATTTATATTGCAACAGCCTAATATTTATCCCACAACGACATGAGAGTTACCATGTAGTAGCCCAAGAAAAGGTCCTCCTGAGGTTGTTTCGTATCGATGGGACTCACGAAGTTTCCATCATACACAACTATGTCGGATTCGTTGTAATAATTGACCAAACTGAAAAATAAGCATAATAGAAGCGGACAGACAATGACGAATAGTACAAAAAAGGCTTGTATTGGAAAACGGGCTTAGATTTTGAATAGCTTTTGAATACCGTTATAATGGGGTTTTTGAAAAAGGCTGGCATGATTTTCAATATCTATTTTCAAATGCTATTGACGTTTCAAGTGATCTGCGCACAAGACATAGTCCCTCGCCATGATCATGAACTACGGCGAGTGATCAGATGATCGGTGGGCGGAGATCGCCGGACCCGCCAGCTTTGAGGCATGATAGGTCGCCGAGGTCAAATTTTTCCATGCGAATTGCGCGTCAGTTCGCACCCTCAGGAGGTCCGTGGGTCCCTCAACTAGGTCTTCCCTTTCTTCGACCTTCATTCTAATCGTGAATTCCTCCTTTAAGTCCAATCCGCAACATAAAGCCGTGCTAAAAAGAAACCTATCCTCGATGCTTGTGGAATAAAATATTTTGCCGTCATAATGTCCATTTTGCGACGAAAAAACAACTCCTTGTGACAGTCTCCCGGAGGAAGAAAACAATAAAGAAGCCCTCAATTTTTCTTACATACGAAGGAAAATTGTCTTTTCCAGTACTTCAGGCTTCACATCCACCTCCGAATCGTCAACGAGATCTAGTGCCATCTTTTACCTGAGTCGTTTCGCCATAAGCGATGAAAGTGGGGCGTTGCTGTTGGTACTCATGTACATTCTGGGGTAAGTTTTGAGGCCCTTCTCTGTGTGTAGCGGTTCAGCCCGCATAAGCGGGATTATATACACATCACATGCGAGCAACTACTTTTTGAGATGAAAATCGAGTGCATGGCGCAATCCTATATGGAGCTTTTCCAAAGTATCAAAGCACATTCTTATAGTGTCCGACGAGCTGAATTCAAAGATATCTTCGGATTCTCGAAAGCTCAATTTTGAACCGAGTTATAACGAATTCACGAAATTAACGAGGATTCGCGTTATTCGCGTGAATTTTCGATTTCAAACGGCGAGTACTGTACTGTAGCAAGCGCTAGTAACTGCAGGGCAAAATTTATTCGGAATTGTTCTGAATCTCGACAATATACGAAACCCTTATGCTGGAGTGCTCCAGACTTTTAAAAACGAAGGAAAGTGGCTCAGCCTGGCATTCTCAACCCTAATGAAAGATTGCGTATTGAAGGTGAATTCCACGACTTTCAGTTGTGGCCTGATTTTAGCGCGACGGTCGAGGGGGACTTTTGATCGTCTCCTCCCCCCACACACACCCACACACACACACACACACACACACACACACACACACACACACACACACACACACACACACACACACACACACACACACACACACACACACACACACACACACACACACACACACACACACACACCACACACACACACACCACCACACACAACACACACCACACACACACACACACACACACACACTTTGAATAAAGCTAGTCATTTGAATACGTGATGACGTGTACGTAGATAAGCTGCTCCCACAACGCTCAAAATCGATAAGCGCATAGTTGACTAACCATAAAGCGTGCAAAGCTTCGCAACTAAAATATGGGCATGTGGATCGAAAAGCATACTCTGTGTAGTGCTAAGAGTAAGCTCAAAGGAAATGAAGTAAGAAGAGATGCTACCCTAGTATGCCAGCGTTAGTGACTATTTCGTTGTTTTTGCTCCATTTGTAGGTAGGATTTATTGCTAATGATTTTCTTTGACTTCCTCTATTTGTTGAACAACACCTATTAGGATGGTAAGAAAGTCCTGAGCCGTTTGACACTTTTTTTTGCTTTACTTTTTTATTCCGCGTACAATGGAATTACAATATAATCACCATTGTTACTCACTACAGAGTCCCACCTAATGGGCAGGTCAGCGACCCCCTTCTCCCAGAACTGAGCAGACTGAGAGTCAAAGAAATCGCTGACCGCTCTTTCAACGTCTTCAACTTTGGTGAATTTTTTCTTCGCTAGGAATGCCTTGAGGGGATGAAATAAGTGATAATCAGAGAGGGCAATGTCAGGGGAATAGGGTGGGTGGGAACCGCGTCCCAGATCAGCTCTTCCAATTTTGCACGGGTCTCTTTAGCTATGTGGGGCCTGGCGTCATCGTGGAGTAGGTGGACAGAAGTTCGTCTCGGTCGTTTTTCTCGAACAGCGTCCGCTAGTTTCTGGAGCTGACTGGCGTAAATGCTGCCGGTAGCGGTATGCCCTTGCGGGAGCAGCTCATAATACAACATTCCTCGCGAATCCCAGAGGCAGCAAAGAAGACAGCTTTTGGGGTGAAGGTCCGATTTTGCTTGTGTCGGCGGGTCTTCTCCTCGAGGGAGCCACACGGCACTGTGCTTGTTAGAATCGTAGAGGACCCAACTCTCATCTCTCGTAATCATGCCTTCCAAAAACTCCTTTCGGTGCGGAGAAGGAGAAACTGACAAATGGGTACCCGCCTGAACCGCGTGCTATCGGTCAAGACATGAGGGATCCATCGAGTCGGCACTTTCCTGTGGCGAGGGCGTGGAGGGGACCGAGGACTGTGGGATGGGTGCACCCGAGTCTTATCACAAGGCTGCGGGTGCTAACCTCCGGATCCTCTTCGACAGCGCCGAGAACGGTGGAGTCTTCCACTGTTTGGGGCTTCCCAACCTTGACTTGTCTTCGGAAGCCGTGTCTCCTCCTTCGAAGCCTGCGAACCAGAGCTTGGCACTGATGATGGAAGTGGTGTCCCTTCCCAATGCGCTGCTGATAATGTTGACGGTTTCCACTGCTCCTGTGCCGCAGCGCCATTCATTGAAGATGATCGCTCGAAAGTGCTCTTGTGGAATCGACATCATGATTAAAGTTAAAGAAGGCAACCCGGCAATATATACCTACTGCGGAGAAGTATGATCGACAGCGATAATCTATCACGTAGCAGATTCTAGGTATCGATCAATAAGCGAAAGTTCTGGAGCTTTCGAAAAATCGGCTCAGGACTTTCTTACCATCCCAAGTATAAAGGAGGGTGGGGTAGCAAGGTTATTCTCCCAGATGAAAGGATTCTGAGAAGAGCTAGAGCTTCTCGAACCAAACCGGACACATGCGGCGGTACATTCCTAAGTATGTTCCATGTCCGGTCTTCTTGAAACCTGGGCATTCCGATTATTTCTTGCTTCTGTTTAGCCTTCCAGGTTTGTTATGGTGGAACACTTTATTGGTCGACGTTTCGAACAAATCGTCGTTTTCAAGACCTAAAAATTGGTTCGAAGCTCTAGTTTGTAGCCTATCCGCTCTTACTCCACTAGAGCCAAATACGCTTCTGAGAAGGTTATGCAACTTTGCGTACTTCGGCTCCCAGGGAGACTAAGGCGGCTGGGAGAGAGAGGGAGGGAAGTCGTACTGCAAACTTTCCCTAAAACCTTCATTAACATTTTTGCTGCTGGATGTTGCACGAGTCTATCTCCGTATGCTCCCACGCGCACACTAAGCTTTAGACATGCTTGAGAATCGGTTGAGCCTTGGGTCGTACGGTTGATGGATCAAATCGTGACGTTTCAGCAGGTGTTCGTTAATATGTCATAGGTCATGTAGTTCCAGCGCAGCCTATTGTAGTATGCGCACCGTATTGTACGCATACTACCATAGGCTGCGCTGAGCCTGACTGTTAATATGAGCTTTACTAATTTGTCCATGCTGAAAACTACTATTACCTTAACCCCTCGCATATGACACATCTATGATTAAAAGACGGAGACCATTCTGGGCTCATGATATGAAAAGTTACATTTGCAGATGTGGAATAAGCGTGTGCATTGATAGCGTACGGGAGGTGACCTGAAGTTTGCTATGAGTAATGTCTTTCACAGCTTTTACAGTACCACCAGTTTAGCATCGCACGCAACTGCTCGCACTACACGTGGTATTTGTTAGACAGGACAACTTGCAACATTTGGTCACCTGAGAAAGCATTAGTCAGATGTGTCGGAAGATGCGTCAGATGAGTCTGAAGGTCAGTTCGCACATGCAGAATGAAACTGGCACTTATCATAACTTCGTAAACATTTAGCATTGATGTCGAGCCCGAATGAATTAGCGGTTTATAGAATTTTACTTGAGTTTCGGCGTTGGAGTGAAATATGACTAATCAGTCAGCATTTAACCTAGTTCTGATGGAAATCCGCCACTGGTCCAAGTTCAGATAATTGAGCGGCTCAACATCCTTTGCTTCTTTTGGTGAACGGTTAGTAATGAAACTATTCTTCTGCTACGCCTCGTCCTCTCCGTTTATACCCTTATCATCCCGCGGACATAGCCAGCGCCCTGTCCGGCTGTTTTCTCCTTTCCTATTTTTTCTCTGCTCCCTCCTCCCTTCCAGTCTCCCCTTTGTTGACACTTCCCTCTACCCCTCTTCCTCTACCCCCCGCCCTCCGCTCATCCGGCTGCCACGGCAGCACCATGTAGAATAAGGCTGAGTGTGCTCTATCGGTGTTTATATAGCCGCTGTGGGTGTTATCATCATCATGACATCAACATCACGAAGTGTTGCCCTTTTCGTACTCCCTGGTTTTGTTTAACGGTCGGTCCGGACGGACAGAACGACACACACACCAACAAACAAAAGTTCTGGTTTATATAATGAATGTGATGTTGAAGAATGCATGAAGGCCTTCAGCAAGGTGGTTCTAGAAGTTGAAATCAGCAAGGGTATAATTCACTAGGATGACCCAGTCCCTGCTATTAATCGAGCACTGCAGTGCTCTGTTGGGTGCAAATTGGCTCGATAGGGATCATCAAAGACGGTAGAGCTGCAATGTTCGACTCATCCCGGATGGAAAGGACTGCAACATAATAAAGCCTTGTATGGAAACCGCATGCACCGACCGATCATGACTGAGAAGCACACATAGATTATTGGGGGAATTTCTCTCTGCGGCGGAAAGAGATTTCCTCAGATAGAGGAAAAAAAAGCCTTTTCTGCGGAACGGTCAGCCACAGAATCGTAGAGAAAAAGAAATGAGAAACCGCACTCAAATATTGGGGATGGGTCCGGCAATAGAAGTTCGTGCGCCTATATTTTTCAGTCAAATTATTGAATAACATGCAGTACTATATCACTTATACCACACCATCGGTGATTTATTGACAGCTATTCATCGAAAAAAAGATCGCGCGTTTCAAAAAAAGGCGGAATGAAATCTGGGGTAGATTTTGAGTTTCCTCCTTGAGTCCTTTTTCTTGCCCAAGATTATAGCTTAGCAAGAAAAATAGGTTTCCTTTGTAAGGAGGCTGGCGAATTTGCTAGGACTTCTCAAGTATGCTTCGAGATTCAGAATGGCGTCTTTTTGAGTGAACGCGTGGTATCTTATTATGTTTTGTGGGGTACATACATTGGTGAATTTCGGGCGTGTCAGTTGGAATTTTTCTAACCACCCCTAAGCGTTGACCACAGGAGTCCTTGCTTGTTATAGGGTATGTAGCGGAAGAGCAACTCCTAGTGGCTGGTTTTCGAACAGCTTACCTCAAGTGGCCCGAAAACATTCGGCTAAATTTGAATATTTTCCAGCCCCTCTCTCATTGGTACCAGTGGCGCTTCAGCCCTCGCGTACGGGTGGAACAGGATAGAGTATGCAGACTGAACTCCTTCGCACTCTCAAGATTACTGCTGAAATCACTACACTCTCGTTACCCAAACTTAAACAATTCAAAGGAGGGCACAGCTTCATCTGCTGTTCACCTGAAAGTACTAAATGGTGCTGAGTGTGATGGTCACAGAGCAGGTCACTCGCGCGAGTCTGCATAACAGGCTCTAAGTAAAAGCACAACAAGTCCAAATTGGAAACTGACTGTCTTCTCGGACCACGATTTTCTCCAGGCTGTAGCCTTCAGAGCGTGAAGGATCTAACCACTCTATACGGAATGGTAGACGAGGACAAGGAGTTAAATCGCAAAGTGAATGTGGCTTGGCTTCTACCGGCTTGTGGCTCAGTACCTATGAATCAGGAAGTTGAAATTGTGCCTTCTCTTTTCTCAATCTAAAATCGAGAAAAACGGCTAGGATGGGTGCACTTCGTTTATGAGTGCTATACGTAGTGCTTTCTAACCGCCTGTGCAAACATACAGAAATCGCTCAATGCAGTTCACAAGCGAAGATTTAAACAATACGCAAGGTTTTTTTACAGCCCAATAATTCAGGCAATTTGCCGGGTAAGATAGCTTGTCGCGAATGCCACCTTTGTTCTCGTGGGCGCACTGCTAACTCAACTCGGATGCCAATGCGCAATGCGTCCGCACTGCGCCCATTGCGTCATTGGCTCCACCCTTTCCATTCTTTTGGCCGATGTCAGACTTTGCGAATCGCGCGATTCGCTAGCGTCTGCGGTCGCGTCGCGGCCAGTGAATCACTCAATTGGCTGGTACCGCAACGCGACCGCGGACGCTAGCGAATCGCGCGAATCGCTAGTAGCGAATCGCGCGATTCGCAAAGTCTGACATCGGCCTTTACAAGACTTTATGGAAATGTGATTGTGAATGGCTGCATGCGTACAAAACCAACTTTAGTCAGGATCTGCGACTAGTGTCATTAACAATGCAAACTTACTGTAGGCTGGTGACAAAACGAGCCTTGCAGTAGAATTTTTCCGGCCGTTGTTACGGACTGTAACGCATGAATAATGACCCTGATTGTGACGGTGCGTGTATATGTGCATATGGTTTCTCCTCACATAAAAATCCCATCGAAATTCCAGCACTCTTCGATTCTAAATTACAATCAGAAGTGAGTCAGTTGAAATACTTCCGAAATGAAAAGATCACCTCATCAGTAGCAGTACGAAGTTGTGAGTAAAGCAAGAATAAACCCTTGGAATCGCTCCCTTTCCAAAATTGCTTTTGGACATTGTACGAGGAACCAGCAAGCGAACGCTGGGCGCAATGATAAGGTAGCGGACATCGAGTATGTGAGAGAACAAATGGAGAAACGAGGTTATGAAACCAAAGCACATGCTGTGGATCCCTTTAGCAAATTTAGGCGAATTCTGCTACAGTCGGCTACGTCGTAAATCTCTGACATCCACACATTCGATTCACAAGACCAGCACTGTTCCTGCGCTTGTGGGGCAGTCTTGGCATCCCTCGGGAATGTATGTTCTGCAATAAAGTTCAGGGATTCAGAGAAGAATCTTTTGCTATACGTTTTTATGCGCCGGCTCTCAGAGCAACCATGTGACTGGCTCACAAGAAATGCATGTGCAGCAGCTCTTTTGCTGCAAAACACAATTAGCGAGAGCCGTTAGAACGCGAGAATCGTTGTAGAGCTTCTCTACAATCTTTATTGGTCTTTATTTATTTGGTCAGCGGTCGAGGATCTCTCCCCGTTTCGATTCATCACCTATCCACGGGCGAACCGTGAGCACAAGCGGCGTCAAGAGCTGATCATTCATTCCTGCCTTCCAATATCGGTTTTGTGCCTACTTCTCATGCCTTACCTGCATGCTTGTGTTTAGTATTAGTGTAAGCTCAATCGTTAATTGTGTGGACTTTATTGGTGTCTGAAGATAAAAGGATGAAGGATAAAGCATTTGTCGTTGATCAATCCCTTTTTGGGATGCCACGCATTCTACTAGAAATAATAACTGACCTCAAAAAAGTATTCTGTATGATTAGCATCTTTTCCAGAGTACTCACAGTTGATATCTATGAACGTTTCATCATCACCAAGCCAAGCTGTAATGTAATGTAAAGTAGCGACTACAAAAATTGTGAGACGAGTAGAATCGCCTGTCAAACCATCGAATATTTAGAATACTACAGATCAGATTATATCGAATAGTACCGTAGGAGGTTCAGTAAGGTGACGAGCAAGGGTTCTTATGCACATCTCGAGAAACATGTTGACCCTTTTAAGGAATCGTTGCACGGTATTTCGTTCTAATCGTCAGCGCAGTGAGTCATGTATGATCGCCATGAGTATGCGTTGTGTCGGATTCGAATTCCTTACATAGAACTTTAATATCATTTTGGAGAGGGTTCCAGAGCATTGTGGGATCTGTTTTGTATATTACTTCTTTTCATATCGTTGATGTTTCGATGAAAGGTTCCATTACAGTAGGGTCAGATAAACATTTTTTACATTTCTTTTGTGATGATGATACCCGACATTTTTTGCTTGTCAGTCTGCAAAATAACGATTTTCCTGCTAGGCAGAGATGAAGTCAGTGC
>MU869671.1:12127-24779 GCA_036418205.1 Ostertagia ostertagi | reverse complement strand
GGACACCCAATGACCGTAGATATTGAACGCATGCAAGAGCTTCTTGAAGGCAACCCGGCATCAATGACCGTCAAACTGCAGTAGACCTTCAGTCCTCCCAGGTGCACCATGTGTCGTTCCCTCTGAGCCATGGAGAAATGTACAGGCCGGAAGATGGAATTCTCACGAGTTGGACGAGGGCTCGAAGGACACATGTGATCATCTCACAAAGTTTGCTGTCTAAAAGTCGTAGTTTCGATTGGCTTGACAAGCGGTCACTGGGGTTGGAGTCTACCCAAGCAAGCATACGGAGGCATCAGTGGGAACGTGCAGCTCAGCAGCGACAACGAGCCCCAATAGGTGAACTTCACCCGGAGTAGGTTCCGCTCTCCGATTGTAGGATTGCATCATTACAGACTTCAAACAATACCACCACTGCTGGCGCAGACATCTACTGCTTACAGCTGGATAAACATGCTTCTTGCTTGCAACATTGCTTCGGATATCGCAAAGTTGAGTTTAACGACTCCAACACTGCCTTACCACCAAATGAGTTTGTTTACGTTTGCGCTACCGTGATAATCATCCTTCGATTTCCACTTCGGCGCAATGTGGCTCGGGGAGGGGGAGGGGGCAGTCACTCGACATGCATGAAAAATTGAAATGTTCGAGTTTCCACTACGTCATGTGGACTGCCCCCCCCCCCCCCCCCTGAGCCACATTGGATCCTCCATTTCGATACAGTTACCCTTGTCCAAAACCAGTATTTGTTTCGTGAAATCTGCCAAAGCTAACGTGTGAACTAAGGGTGACGGTGCAGAAGTTGCTCCTTCATTATCGGCTGAATCTTCTTTCATATCTGATCAACATCAAATTATCATAATCGCTGTCTTGAAATGATTCGGCACTTTGAAAGAACATCAAAACATTGGAACTTCGTCTAGAGGAAATGCTTTTATCCGAAAACTGCGAGATAAAGCAATTTTTTGATGGTCAGTTTCTGAGAGCACAAAAAACCGTTTTAGTAATAACGTAGAGAAAGAATTTGTTGTAACGTTTGAATCACAGATCCCTACTTTGCTGAGACCATAAGACTGTTCCATAGTATTATACATATAAGTGCCAGTAGACTGGCCCCTCTCACACTTGCTCTTCCAGATTTGTAGCACAAGTGGCGGCAGTGATTCAAAATAAGACCGTGGCATTTACCACGACAGAATTATTGAGATCCAGGAGATAAACAAGGATTATACAGCTCATCTCCTGCAGACTGGCATTTAGATATATTACGCAGATGGACGACCTTATAAACTATGGAGCAAGATGGAAATGATGACCAAATGAGAAACGGTGGAAAATCATGATTTAATGAAATGTGCGCAAGTGATCATAGAAATCCAAGCCAGCGTTCCCCTTTTGGAAGCATGCACGAAAGGATCCCATGCAGACAACACTTGCACGAAAAATTGCAGACCTAAGTGGAACATGCTCGCAGGAACCTTGTAGAAATGAGAAACAGAAAAATTATCGTACTTCCGCAATTAATATGGTTCAAAGCGGCGCTCAGTTTGCTGAGAAACCGCAAAATGAGAATATGACGGGTGCAGGCTCTTTCAGCGCGCTAACCGCGCATCGCTTCCAACGACCGCTTATTATGAAAGGTGTAGTGATAATTGATGCATGCACATTTTAATGCCTGTTTTCAAGCAATGAAACGTAAAATCAGCTGAACAGCTTGTGAATGTGTTATCAACACGCGCAAAGAACACACCAAAATGAACCGAGCAACTGACCTTTCAACCTGATCGCATCAGGCAAAATGTAAAACCAAGTACGTGGTCCACGAACGCCATTGGCGAAACCGCCGTGAGAGAATTGTGGGGAACGTATGGAACCAACATGAGCGCGTCCGGTTTTCTTTTGCGGCCACGGTTTGCGACCTTAAAATTAGAAATGTGTTCAAGACAAAGTTTTCGCAAAGTGAAGGCTAACAAACCTCCCCCAGGCATTTCTGCACGGCTGAGTTGCTTCGTTAGTTGCACGTTGCGGTACACTGACTGCCAAGTCAGGTTCCTTCAGAAAAGCGACGTTATAATAATTTTGAAAAAAAAAACTGAATATACAACCCGACAAGGGAGCTACTATACTAACCTGTGTAACAGATCCAGTCGTGGTCTAGCTCGGAATATATCTGGATGAAGATCAATGAGATCTAGTTTACGCTCTTCAATTGCATCGAAAGATGTCACCCACGCCTAAAAGGGACTTCTAATGAAGCAGAACTTGGAAGGATGTTCTCAACCCATTGAAGACAGTGCGGGATACACAGTTTCCGCGCATTGAGCCACGTTAGAAAGTGCGGCTAATGACGTGATTTGTAACATCTAGATATGCTCAAGTTCAGCAAAAGCTTTCTGAGCTTTGCAAAATCTGTTTGCTACTCCTTCGTTTTCTATTTCAACGACAAATATGAAAAGACGTATATGAAAAAAGAAATATTATAAGTGATAGTAAAGCTCTGTAATGGCAAATAATGTGTTTTTCACGGAACAACCCAACCAAAAAATGCTTCGGATGTTCACCGCAGCCAGGAAATTCTGCTTTCCATTCTTACTGCCCTTCCTTTGGTATGCCACTAGATAACTTCCATCCACTACTCATTGCTGGAATAGTTTGGATTCGTTCGCGCTTGTAAATTCACCCCCATGACCCATTTTCAGGAGAATAGGCAGCCGCACGTCAAAATTGCGTCGGCCGCACGCGGCTAAGAGCGCCAAAACGCAGATGTAAATGTAAAAAAAAGTACCTGCGGAATCTCCACAAAAGGACTGTTCGAGAGTTTCGGGAGTGGTCTCTGGGTAGTCACGGATGAACTCGCTTCTGATCGAGTAATGGTATCACCAGCAGCGGTGGAAAAATTAACAACACATCTGATGGGAGATGCTAAGGCAAATGAAGGCAGAATACGACCCAGCATCACTGAAGAACGATCAATCTTCAAAATACGAAATAAAGCAGCATGAAGGGAAGAGAATGTAAAATGTGTCTTCAAACACGAGCATGTGCATGGACAATAAAAAACAGTCCACATTTATTGGACCATAACAAATGTAACAATTTTAAAAATATCTAACTAGACAAGTAATATATAATGACTGTGCCAATCTACTGTGCCAATTGTTTCTTCGCTGCTTCTCGCCCACGCATTATAGCTTCCTTGAACAACCTGAAAATTAACTGCATTTGTGATTGTACTAACGGGAGGTAATACTGCACTACTGGAACATAGAATCGCCCACCTTAACAAGTATTCTACACTCTGAGGGCTATCATCGTTGGCTGGTACCATATATGTGAGATATGCTGGATCGGAATTACTGTCCACAACACCGACTGTGGGTATCGTCATTTTGGCGGCTTCTGAATCATATAGGCGACTACATGTTTGAAACGAAAGTCAAGCTGATACTTACCTATAATAGCAGGGTGGTTAACAGAAACTGAAGTTAAGGTATTCATAAAAATGATTGCGTCTGGGAGACGAATGGTTGCTCCAAAAAGTTGCCGCGTATTTGTCAATGTTCCGTCTTGCCAGCGACGTACATGGGAATATTGTCCACACTTTCAAAAACAAGTGTGAAACACTGCTATAATTCTCACTTAGGTGATATCTATGGCATAACTAGCATCCTACCTCCTCAGCCGTCTTCTCCACAGCAAACATCGTGTCACGATTAGTGGTTATGAAAAGAATTAACCCACCTCGCATTGCAACATGTGCTATGAAATTTAACGCTCTGAAATAACGGATGGTAGTATTAAAGAAAGACCTGATTTTGATCAAACTAATAGGTACCACTGAAAGAGCAGTAAAAAAAACGTGAGAAAAAAAGCTGAAAAATGCAGTGCGGAAAAAAGAAATCAGAACTGTGTAAAAACGAACCTAATGAGATGAGTTCGGGCGATATCCAAATCGAATACGCACACACCCAATCGTTCACCGTATAAGGCCCATTTCATATTATTATTCAATGTTCCTATCTGAAAAAAAAACGTGAAGTCTGCAGTCTTTAACACGAAAAATCATTTGCTTCACTTCGGTAAATACCTTATGCCCTAAATGGAGACGAGCATTGAACATATCTGGCACCGTTACGAGGGACTCCAGTTTGAAGCTGTCTTCAATTTGAAGGTCTTGTGATATATATTCGCTTAAATGATTTCAGAATATGTAACTATCAAACAACAACACAAGTTTCATTCTCGTACCTAAACTAACCTCAACACAGTAGGCCTGACAGCTGCTTTCTGAAGAGTTTCCTTGTCAGGAACGGCAGTCTTCGCCTTTATCTACAAATAGCCATTTCAATGGACAGCGAAGCCAATTTTCGCTGCAAGCTAGAAATTGTACGGAATCGACCTCGAACCTCACTGATGGCTTGCTAAAGCGCCAAGGAAATAAACAAAAAGAACAAATAAAGGAGAGAGGTGTTCTGAAGAGGAATGAAAGTGTCTCCATCTCCTATGAGTTGTAGGGGACCTTTTAAACAGCCACTGTAACGAGTAGTCTTTTGAGCTTTTGTGTTCAATCTGCATATGAGCAAGAAATGCAGAATGTACGTTTTACACTCAGACAAAGTAACACTATTCCCTTTCAGTTGCTATTGTAATGGTTTCAGGCGATTGCTTCGGACGAAATATTTTCAAATGTCTTTTCAAATTCTTAACCGACAGCATACACCCATCAAACATAAGCAGAATGGAACCGATCGTTCGTGAGAAACTAACTTAGGCAAAGGCCCCATGCAGTAAAAGTTGAGGTGAGACCTATTGATGAAGGGGAGGAGGGTGTGGTGGGGACGTGCATATCAGGGGCGCTATAGGATCAATTTTCGCAAAAGCTCAGAGACGGAGCGAGATGTCACGTATACTGGTATTCGTTCAGGGCAACTTGGAAGTTTTATAGGGTGTCTTCAGCAACTTCTCACATGCTCCCTTTCTGGCTAAAAAACGCTGCAGTTTCAGTTGTTGAACATTACCAGAAACCGCGACTGGGCTTCAGTAAAGAGAGTATCAAACAGGAACCTCATCATATAGCCAACAACAGTATGAAAAATGTAGTAATTAAAAAGTGAACCAATTTAACCAAACAAAATGACACATCTATATAAGGAACGAAGAAAAAATAATCCTACCTGAGCTGCAGAGGAACATGCTCGCATTGATGTACAACATGGCACAATTTGGTGCGACGTCCTTAGTAATGATAGAAAGGGTCTCATCTACAAAATAATACAAAAAAAAGAATACGACGCTAGAATAGGTATCAACAGTAAGCTGCCAGTAATCGAAGAGACGTTTTGATCACCGATTGAGAAAACTTTCATAGAACATTTATGCAATCTCAACAAAAAACAACATAATACATCGAACGTTGTAATTCTAACACTTGTGTAAGTGCTACAAAGAAAGGTGGCTAGAAACCGGCAAAAAGCAAACAAAATCTTGAACATAGAGCACTCTCATCTCTCTAACCCACTCAACACATTGAAATTGAGCGCACTGTTCTTGGCAAACGGAAGCCTACATCATCAGGATTTACTAGTCCCGAGAAGCTTCATTTCGTGAACGAAACAGAAACTGCCAAGTATTATCAAAAGAATAAAAACACTATGGAAAAATTCACCCAATAGTACTTCGTACTGGGCAAAGTAGATAAAAGTGGTAGAAATCTATGCAAATAAACACTTAAACAGAAATATTACCCGAACATGATGAGGACACAAATAAAAGTAACACAAAAAGTCAATTAAAATCTTAGCACACAAGATTGCGATAAAAGCCTGTTTAAAAGAAAACAACTAGAATTATTAAGTACAGGTGGGGCCGATGGAGCTCAACTGCTAATTTCGCTAAAATCACTGCGCAGATTCATGGGTCGAAGCCTAGCGATGTTTCAAAACGGCAACAAAATCATCTTTCAAATAACCTAACTGCAGGTTCTGTTGAATGCAAAATTCTGCGTTGGCTATGAAACTAGGCCGGATGTGACATTTAATTTATCAGACAACTTTCGGTGACTGCAATGAACATGTAGATCAATTTTGCAACAAGCTTTTCTCAGAAAAGCAGCAACATCGAAAAAAGAGTGAGCGACTACAGAATTGCAAATTCGCTCGGAAACAACGGGGAGAAATATTGTGACGGATATTCACTACTACTTGAAGCTTCTATCTCCAGAGAGCGTAGTCAAAGTTGAAAAGAAACAGAAAATTTAGGCTAACCCTGCACAAAAAGGGACCTTTCCTTAAATCTTGATGGCTTAATTAGAATGGAGTGACTCTTAGAAATTTCCATATAAGAAAACAAACAAGTACAATAGAACAGTTTCCATCAAAAATTCAGTAGAAACCTAAGACCTGCAGTTGAGTTACTCAGAAACTATTCGTACCTTTTCCTTCCTTATTTCGAGATAGACATTTATGAATATTTCGTGACACAGTCTCAAGCGGATGTTCCAAAAAGAAAAGGATACTAGGTCGCCGTGGACATGAGATGACGATGAAGTGTATAGGTCCCCATTTACCTCAAAGCGCTAATCTCAAATCTACCTTTCAAATCTGCTAAATGATTCCCATAACAAGCTAAGAAGTATTATTACTCGCGTTATTGCACATACAAGGTCATCGAGGTGTCAGCGAGTCGTGCACCATTAGTGCAGTTGATGACTGTTTGGGTTCATAGGCATGGAGATCTGGGATCGATCCCTCGACAGCTTGCTGTTTTGCCTTTTTCACTGAGATGGTTGAAAATTTGACCTCTTCCCGTCACAATGGTTACTTATATTCGTCTAATGAGGACTATGGAAACGACTCCTACGTTTAGGCACCACTTGTCTATGGCGCTAACGGCGCCCACAACGAATGCGACAGGCATCTTCATACCGAATGGGGATGAAATTCGCATGTAGTCATCAAGAAACTAACAGTGACAGAGCTCGAACGTCAAACGATCGGAACTGACGAGATGAAGGTGAAGACTAGGTTTGCGGCAGGAGACAAATGCACAGCGGCGCTTCACATGTGCTTCACATGCAAAATAAAGTGCTAGGAGAGTTGTCTCATATTACGATTGTTTTCGTTTGGATTTGGCAGCGTGCGCCGTGAATGGTCACTTCCAAAGTTAGAACTCCTTTAAGAGAAAAGATAAGTGAACAATTTTCAGATGGTAGGTCACAATTGTAAACACTGCTAGAAATCTGCTGACTGGGGATCTCACAGTCTAATCACGAATATTATACCAGTTTTGCGAGCAAACGTCTAACACGCAAGCTACAGGAGCCTAGCGAAAAGTCATGCGGAATAAATGGCTAATTGTGCAGTTGTTCGCAGAGTGTTTATACAGGCAATTAGAATGGAACGCTGTTGTTGAAAGTCTTTCCAGCAATATTCATAAAGAAAGCAAGAGAGAAAATGCGATAAGATCTCGATCTGACGGCGCATTGCCTATGAGCCCTCACCACTTCTGCCGTGCTCTATTGTTTCACAACTATGTTCAGAGAATGGTTCATCAGAGTTGAAAGGTAGATTTGAGACTTCTTGAGGGCTATGATGGGCTAGTAAGCCTCTGAACTTCCTTGTGAAATTTTCAACCAATCTTTTCCACCTCTTCTATATATTACCACTAATTCGGATAGAAGCTGTGTCATTACCCGAGAATGAGCTAATAAACTACTTACTTTTCAACAACTAGTTTCAGTATAGGAAATATTGGTGAATCGGGCATAAATTGAAAAGTTACACGACGATCTCTTACATTACCGGCTAACAGCAGACGCGCGACCACGACGTTCGTTCGGCACACCAAAATCAATGGCCTAAATGTACTGTTGGTAGTGCCAGAGAGTAGATCGCTAGTATCATGATACGTCATATGGAAACAACATTTCCCACGGCTTGTAAATTCACTACTAACACAAGGTTTTGAAAAGACTCGGACAAAAATTTCTAAACATGAAAAAGAGAGCGTACTGGAAAAGTAACAGGAACTGGTTTTCTGAATGGAATTGAGTAAAAAAAACACTTCAACCATATAAAACTACATTTAACAAAAGAATAATAAAAAGAGGAAAAAGTTTAAACATACTTGACATGTATCGTGAACTCTGGCCTTTCAACCAATTTTTCGAACTGATTTCGAGCTAATTCGAAAGTATCAATAGCGCGTTGAAGTGGAATATTAACATCGCCATCGAGAAGTTCTCGAACCCTTCAAAAACTACTGTACTTGGAGTCTCACATGAGAAATCGAGAAGTAATTACCTGCTACGTGTAAGGAACTCCTCATAAGTAACATGCAGAGGGTCACCAACGCTTAATAAAAACGCCATGCGATGCTCAAAACGGAGCCGCTCTGACTCCGCGTTCCACACGGGGACCTAGAAAGCGTCCCAATCTCGAGCCGAAACAGAGGCAGAACGACTTCTTTGAAATGATGACAACAGAAAACACGAACCCGAATTTGACCCATTTGAATCAATGCGACTGCTATATGAAATGTGGCGTCCGCCATCGCCGAGTGACCGTATCTCAAGATGAGTTGGTCTTGCCAAATAGCAGACCTAAACATTACACTTTTAGATCAAATCCCTTTTGATAAGTGAACTAGATATAAAATGGAACAACGTCAAGTGAAAATATTCGTCATGACAGCAGAATCCCTATCATGTTCCTGATCATGGCACAAAAGACAGAAGGGCATGGGCGTTCATGCGCTACCTTATGCGAAAATGTTCTTCATAATGTAGGCGTGGCCTGACTTTCTTCTTGTTTTTCTTTCCCTGATCGTTTAGTTCGCTTTCTGTAACGAGCTACTCATAGCCACTACTAGGGGAAAGGACTAATTAGAAAAAGAGGACCTCACCTTTTTTCAAACTATCTCTCATCAACTCACGAGTTTTTTCTATAGACGTCATGTACCATCTTCCAACCACTTCTCCATAGAACCTAAAAAGGATACGAAAAAAGTCAGACAAATTCATGAAAGAAAGCAACGATGAAGGGTATAATAACAATAACTGACCAATAGATGTAGGTGAATTCAAACGGCGCAAACAAATCAAGTCGAAAACTCAATTCTATGTGATAAACCACTAGTGATAGAGTTTGCGTAAAGACAAAAGTGACGAAAGGATTGTCTGAATAGTAAAAAAAAGTGAGGTTCTATCAGTACTTCAAGGAGCATCAGCTCAGTATCACTTACATTTGTTGTGAACAGGCAAAAGTTCCCTGGAGACAGCATCCGCTCGACAAGCATCTTCATGCAAATCGTTCAATTCTTCCAATATGATGACTAGCTTGTCTCGTTGACGGGCGAGGTTGAAACCTTCAAATAAAGAAATCCATAACTAATGCTCATTCTTGAGCAATAAACAAAATTGCGTGGGTCTGAAGTTATGCATTACACCTGACCCCCCACAACTCTTGCGTTCCTCAGTGAAAATGATAAAAACATATATTTAAATGGGGAGTTCACGATTAGAAGACAGCCATTGGAATTGAGGTAGAGGTGCTCAGAGGTGCCGGGATGAAGAAAGAAACATGAGAAACGGCCCACAATCTTTAAAAAATGGGACCCCTTCCTTATCCGTTGACTTTCATCGGTGCTACCCTCTTCAATGGTAACGCTTTTTCTACCAAACAGCTAGAGATCTACGGTAAGTGGTTAGCCAGTTGGTGAGGGTTCGCGGAGACGGCCATGCTAGGTTGAAGGGATCATTTCCCTAGCAGCGAAAGCTGCTGTTCACAGCCTTGGTAATGCGTCTGAATTTCCCTAAGTAATATTCTCACTCTTCGAGCTCCACCTTATACACATACGCATGCCAAATGCATGCTCAAAAGTTTGAAGCAGTTTCAGCATATCTGGAGAAATGCAGCGTCGATCGCAGTCATTCTGAGACTGGGTTAATACATATAACGAAATATCATTTACCCGTCGCAGTTAATTGGCATGCAACGCTTCTATCTTAGCTTCCGCATCCATTTCTTCGGATTTATAATGCTACTACAATTCGAACGTATTCTTTTGGATTTGGAATGACTGCACGATAGATGAAGAGGACAACGAATAAAGGAGCAAATAAAATAATGAAAGAACATAGAGCTACTAAAGGTCTTGGACCATTTTTCGTCAAAATGCTCACCAAAGTTTTGGTACAGACTGAGCATTACTCTCGTGGTGTTCATTGTAAAATCTTCAACTGCTTTACGACAATCATCGTTATCATACAAAGGAGTGCTGAAAGTAATACCTCAAGAATAGAGATCAAAGGAAACTCGTGAAACTTTAAAAAAAAAAAGATAAAACACACTGTGGAAGTAATGCGAGTGGAAGCACTGAGTTCTTCAAAGACCTTTCCACAAAAATCGCAGTAGGCTGAGTCCCCAAAACATTATCGTCGAGTGGGTAGATGACCATCTTAAGCAAAAATGTCTCGTTCACCCCATAAAAAACTTCAAAATTGAAATGAAAGTGAAAGAAAGACCTGTAATATTGATCGTGTTAGAACACAGCTATCGTCGTAACTGAACCACTTCATGAATTCAATAAGACTTGTTGAATCCGCCAGATTGTTTCTTACCTGCGAAGCCATAAAATGTATCCTAAAAAAAAGAAAATACTGAAATACTTGCTGAAATGGTAGGCTAAAAACGTAAGTGGTGACATGGTGGCGAATTCCACAAGAAAAAAACGAATGGGCATGCGCTGCTTTGTGCATAAGTGTCAACTAATCAAACCTACTTGCAAGAGATACGGTGAAGATGTGGTAAAGCCTTTTCTCTCGGGAGTATCTCAATTTTTCGAGGGAATGTGGACGGTAAATACTGCCTGTTCAATTCCGGCTCAAATGCCACCAACCACGAAAAGTCACCTGGAATGAGTCACCCGTACCATAAATTATCTAATAACAATGAGAGTAAAATCCAATGCAAAAGAAAAATTTATATTCCACTTTCTGCGAAGTATGCATACTACAAACTGAAGATGTCCATCCTTTCCCATGCTTTCATGCCCTGCGCAGATGTGAAAAGTTCGGACAGTGCGGGAGCGCGAAACGCCTCAGTATAATGTGCTAATGTTAGCTGTTCAGTCAGGGCTGCTTCCTTAATCAAGCGCTAGCCTAATGCCACCATTCTATACTGACGCTCTCGGCATTTACTCGCCATCCGTCCTATCTGCACATTAACATCGGTGCACAATATGAAAGTAAGCTCAGATGTCGAAGAAAAGCCAAGAGAGCAATGAGAGAGAAACGACTACAAAGTGAAAAGCTCGATCAAGTGGGAAACATAGGTAATAGAACTAACGGAACACAAAAATGTGGAAAGAAACCTGAGAAACAAAAGGGAGAGATGAGTCAAAAAATAAGTAGACAGAAACAGAGAGGGAGAAGGGCCGCATGTGGTATTCTAAATTTAACGCAGAGTAAGCAGTAGCGTAATCGCTCTTATCTACAACGTATTATGGTAGTAGTTCCAGAGAACAATCTGACCAAACAATCTATTAAGTATTTTTTCCCAAATTATGAGATTCTTTCCTTCTGGAATCTGTAAATATGTAACCATAATGTAAAGTTGTAAACATACCTCTATTGTTATGTAGCATTACTCGCTTTCTTTGTACTATCTGATGCATATCTGCCCATTACCTCTGTTTCCCACAATTCAAATTTTCGCAACTACCAAAACAGATTTCCCGCGCGCGAAGCTACCGGCTAAAGCCCTCTCTTGATCTGTGTCTATGTGGATTTCGTAATCTCTTGTATTCTGTGTCTGTAAGCTCCACTTTCCCAGGGCCACAGATATAAATACCGGTCAGATCTCTTAGAATGGCTTTTGGATCTGTCGTATTTCGTCAGAGGATTCTGCTAATCGATCGCCTTATTCTGTACTGCTACTTACCGAAGAATAAAGTGTAAGTCACTATTCTCTACCGAGCTAAAAGGAAGGGACCTTGTCCCTAGACATCTAAAAAGGGGATCCAAGACGGAGACCCAAAACGGGACAGACGCACCGCGAACCTTTACAAATTACCATTTGAATCTATTGAGTATTAAAAAAGTGCGAAGATAGGTGAACTGATGGATCTTTTGAAAAAAAAATAATATAATTGGTGGAACATGTGAGAAATAGAAAACCATTAAAGAAGAAAAATTTTTTAAAAATAGTGGATTACCGTCACGCTCGACGCCGTTCGGTCGCTGTGTGGCTTCATGCATAGAAGTGTCCAAAAACTTGGACGATAAAAGTATGAGTTTTGATGCTGCGCTCGTGGCTGCATCCAAATCAGGTCTGAATGTGAGTACTTCCAAAATACTGAACAAGCTTTCTGAACAATAACCTTGACAACTTACGTAAAGCCTAGTGCATCTAAAGGAGGCATCTGCGAAGAGTCCAAACGCCACTCTTCCGTTTTCGTGGAACGCCACTCTTCCGTTTTTCGTGGAGGCACCAAAAAAGTAAGAGTAACAAGAAATATTCGCATAAACGCTATACGAGAGGAGAGCGTAAGGAGCTTTGTCTTTTCCTCACTTTTATCCTATAAGAACAAGATAACAAAATCCACGACAATAAAATATGATAATAACATTAGAAAAATATTCAAATTTATAGCA
>MU869670.1:6100-22776 GCA_036418205.1 Ostertagia ostertagi | reverse complement strand
GCAGTGATTTCTCTCGTCGACTACTTTAGATTCCATTTTCTGCACACATTACATTGTTTCCACAATACATAGTTTCATCTTCACCCCCAAAAACGAAAGTGAGAAGATCGAAGGTGATTATAGCGCCGATAGATAGGTCCTCATTGACCTCATAGTATGAGGTTGTAGTGCAGGCAAAAAATGATTGCGAGCACAAATTCCACTTTCGCTCTAACAGCAAACGTAGGAGAAGAGCTTCCGCAAACTGCTTTTTTTCAATCGAAAAAAGTGAAGTGGCGAGATTTGCAGACAACTCTACACACTCGCATGTTTCAGGTTCTAATTGTAAGTCACTAGTGAGCTGCGTTTTCAGGGTGGTACAGTGTAGTGGCATTGATTTTGTTCTAGAGTGTATGGTGGCATTGATTTTGTTCTAAAAATGGGATCTTATTATAGCACCCCGGAGTGAGTTGCAACTGGACAGGGAATATACTCCCAATTAGTGGAGCTGATTGGAAACAACTTATCGGCAATCAAAGCTCCCTCAAGAGGAATCCACGGCGCTATCGCAACATACGGGGGCATCCTTTAAAACTAAGCCTGGGAGGGGCAGGAACTCCGGCAAAAACGAAAATGGCTCATGCACTTTAGTCCCTCCTCCCACGCCTTAGGCTTAGTCCCGTTTTCAACAAGACTTGCTTAACGCGGTTTCACCACGATGCCCCCGTATCTAGCGATAGCGCCAGAAGCCACCCTCAAAGTAAGACATTCGCGATGCCAACAGTGATACTGAAGGTGGAATTCGTTAACAAGTTGTGAACACTAGCTCAACATTTCAGTAAATAAATAAACAGTTGGCTGAATGCGAATAAGCCATCACATGGCATCATGCATGGCTTATTCGTAAGTGATTGCGTAAATGACTAGCGCTGAACAATTGGTAATTTCTTTTTCATGGCATCGCTTTGACGATGGAATACATGCATACCATTGTGAGGTCACTATGGTAGATTTTCTTATAAATGATGTTTGCCTATGTTGTCATTTACGAGACCTGCTGAAGGTCTTCCATTGAGAATAACATCACATATGGCTTTACAAGACTTCCCTTACCCTACGAAATGCTTTGATATCAACAAACACGCCTTTTTCTATTCATTGGGATCAATCGAGAAGGGCAATAAGAACAACGAAAGTAGCCAAAATTTGTTCTCGCTCATGGAAGTGCGTGAAAAAAGAAATGATGAGCGGCCCCGTGCTGGTGGGACTGACATGATTTGGCTACAAGGGATGAGATGTATACTCACCGATGCGCCTTCGAACGCCGAAGTTTAAATCTTTTATACCTGCTCAATAAGGTTGTCAACAAAATTGACTGGGTAGTAGCTGCAATTACTGATAAGAGCCGATCTTACGATTGAGCCGAGGGAGGTACCAGCACTACAACTTTTGGAAAATTTTCAGTTGTTTTTGTTTGTTAAATGCTGTTTTTGGCCGCAGTTCGCCTTGCGAACGAATTGGCTCCAATATCAAAGCAGAGATTAGTGCAAGACTGGCTGTTGGAATCTTCTCAAACCTTTGAAAACGTCAAATTTGTCAAGGCCTCACTTAATAGCCCTGTCCAAATATCTGTGTGACACATAAAAGAAATCACTTATACATGCAAAATGCCAGTGAGCCGAATCCAATCCTTTCCTCAGGTTAGAAGAGGAAAGATCCCTTTAAAATACTGTTTTTCAACGAAACAATTTCCTTACCCTCATCACAAGCATACATACATTTCAACTGGGCTTTTTCTTAGGACAATTCTGGTTGGAAAGGCGAAAAGATCCCAAAGAGATTTTTTCTTACTTTAGCCTGGGGGAAGGATAGATACGGTCCCAGGTTTCAAGAACGACGGACGTGGAGAGTGTGGAGGTCTTTTTTTTCTAAATCTTCTACCGCAGGGGAAATTTTCAGGATTCGGGTATGGACATTTTTCAGATTGAGGACGCAGGAAAATATACAAAATTAAGAGAGAGCAGTGTTTACTGGATAAACAGCTAGGATTTCAGCTTTTATTGGCCGTAATTTCAAAAAAGCCCAGAATGAAGGTCGCAAAGAGGCGCCGACTGGCTAACCAAGCCTTCCATCCAGGGGGTCGTTCAACTGGTATCAGACTCGCTTGGGGGATAAAAAGATGGCTTTTGCGCTTGGGCCGTATAAGCCATTTTGAAAAGGAAATTGTGTTCAGAAATCCAAAGGGAAAGTAAAAGTCTGGCGATCTCTAGAACCCCAACGTTTCATATTTCTACGATTTTTCAAAAATTTTCCCGTCCTCTAGGCAGACGGCGTTCTTTGTGATCAAATGAAGTTTTCTGAGTTCTTAAGCTACTCATCTTGAGACCTGGGAAGACAAGCAAAGGTCAGAAAACCGGAGCCGAAACTTCGTTTGGTACACACATTGATCGAGCACTCGACACGCAACAAGAGCTCCGTACAACCGCGAAAAGAAGCCTTCTGTCGACACGTTAGAGCAGCTAATACGATCTTTCGATGAGGATATGTCACGATTCTGAGAATTCGCGCGGTTGTCATTGCGCCAAGAAGTAAGGTGTGAGAGTTTGGGGCTCACCTTGCATCTGGGACAATCGAGAAGTTGTGGTCGATCGGACAGGTACTTCTTCGCGTTCACCATCATAGAAGGTGTGTGTGAAGCAGACCTGAACGGCTCTAATCGGAAAGATGGGCGAGGGGGTTTTTTACAAGTCTCAAATAATACCTGTGAATAGGAATCGGTACGGATTTCGATGAAGGCGCCATGCTGGATTAACGAGTCGACGACTATTTGCTGCCGCTGAGTCCGTCACTCTGCTGGCTGGCGCGGTATCCACTTGTGTGGAGTGCGCAGCGCTCATCCAACACCCCTCCCAACTCACAACAGTACTCGTCACCCTCGCAAATCAACTACAGCTCATTCACTGGGTCATCTCAAGGGTGGATCGGAATTCTCTCAGTCCTGGAGTTGTATAAATCAATAAAATCGGTATAATTAATAATTTGTATAAAAAATACTTTGTGCGCCAAAAATGTAGTCAGTTCAATTATTCTTGAAACTACTAAACAACCTGAATATGGACCAAGGAATGTGGCAAATGGCCCTTTGGACAGATAGATCAAAGCCTTTGGGGAGTGACGTCACACGGGTAATGCGATACTCGCGCTTGCTTCCTTTGCTACCCGAAGATGATATCGTATGACTGGAGGGTTAACAAGATCTATTTTAAGAGAGCAGGAAGAGACGAGGACTAATTGGAAGCGGTAGCCGTGAAGACAAACAAAATGTAACGAAATAAACAAAAGCACAGGAATGATGAGTGATGCAGAGAATTTCCGACCTGCACCGGGACTTGAACCCTTGAACTTTCGGATGACATAAATTGGAGAAAAGAGAAGGTGGTCAGCTGCGGCACCAGTGCCTTGCAGAGGACTTGCGAGATTGAATCCGGCTTAAATCCGCCACTCTTCCAAGATCAATTTCGGCTTCATTCATTGGAAAGATCATTTTGTTGACATAAACATCATCTAGCTCTAGCTCTGGGCGAAGATAACCGTCGCGTTCGCACTTTTCCAAAATTTGCGACCTCAATTCCCTCTCCCGCCCCCCACCCCATCCGCCTCCGCTTTGGGGGGGGGTCATCCAACCATACTACATCGGCCAATCAGCCTTCGGCTCTGCCAATACAGACAGTTCTCCTCGCTACCAGGATCATCACCCCTCACACACCACGGCTGTTTCTTAGTACCTCTTGCATTCTGAGACCAATCGACACAACCAACTCCGCCCACTTCCCATCCAAAATACCGGTCGACCAGGAGGGGAGGGGAAGGGGAATAAGGTCAAACGCTGCGTTGGATAACACGCATTCCAGTCTTTATGTGATTTTTGAAAAAAAATGATTGATCGATTGATTACGTGAGCAAGTGCATTATCCTTCTATTTTATAAAGCGCTAACTTTGTGTGTCGGTTTGTGTATGTATGTGTGTATGTATGTATGTGTGTCCGTCCGCAAAATGAAGTGAGTGAGAAGGAAGCTCATGGGATAAACAAACCGCTAACAAATCGGGTAGCTTACAGGATTTGAGATATCAATGTTTTGTAGCAGGATAGTTGTGATAACACTCTTAGGGCTATATAAACACCTGCTTAGCACACTTCCGTTCATTCCACATGGTGCTGCAGTGGCAGCTGGAGGGCAGTGGAGAGAGGAAGGGAGGATGAGGAAGGGAAGCGAAAAATCTACCGTCATATCATGATTGTGTCCCTTCTACTGTATGAAACACCATTGTGTTTGCATACGCGTCACTTCCAGGAGGTGTTGGTGTCACAGGAGGAAGGGACCATAGCGGAGGATAGAAAGCTTGCGCAGGAAAGGAAGGTCCCGGCGGTTGACGGGGGACTAATCTGGTGTATAAACAGAAAACAGAAAAGACCAAAGAAAACGAATTCATTAAGATCTCCAGATCCTTTGAAACGACGAATAGTGGGTGCATTCGAGAGGAACTTGACAATACAATGTTTTCATCCCATGACATTATTTTCACAAAATCTCGTCGTCCCGGTTTTCATGTAGAGTAAAAAAGACTCCTACGTAGAAGCTGAGGCGGGGCGGACTTGGAATGGATTTGGAAGTTCTGTGAGGACTGCAAAGGCAGGCCAAGTCTTGGAAGCTCTTTGTTACCTTTTTTTTGCGAAAAGATTTGTTGATCGGGAATTTGAGAAAGCTCCTTCGCTCATAGTACACCATATTCTATGAGAAGACGTCTCATCGTTAGCTGAGTCATGGTAATCAAGCGCACTTGTGAGTAATGAGATGAAAGCTGACGCCCTTTCTAAGCTAGATCCACTGCACCACATACCACCTTATGGCAGGAAACCCGCATCGTGAAGGAATTTCTAGCCATAAAAAAGCTTCAATGATTTGTCCGTTTTTTTTTATTTTCATAGTCCACACCGTTTTTTCTTTGTTTTGCTTAGCAATATGTAAGAGTGAATGAGAGGAGGGGGTGGAGTGGTCAATGAAATAAGACATTTCGTCTCCTCATTCAAATGGATTTAATCACTACTTGCTGAATTAGCACCGATTGTTCCCAACTTAGAATTGAAAAGCACATCCCACTGAAAAACATAGTGACCTTCTACCTGGACGGCATCAGAAAAATCTACCCCACAAGCGTAGTGCAGTGCTTGAGCTCAACGGGGTCGTCTACGTGTACCATTATGTTTCCTGGCAGGGAGTTTCCAGGTTTGCATAGCCTGAGCCTCTCTAGGAAACTAACCTATAATACCTTGAAATTGGTTTCGAAATTATTAAGAAGCTCCAGGCTGTAACAGTTTAGCGCGTAGGTTCTCCTAAGCACGACGACATGGCAGATGGCAGTCATATCTGAAGACGGTGAGGGCAGTGAAAGAGGCGTCTACTCATGGAGAGGCATGTAAATATTTTGCTGAGGAACTTCGCGTCAGGACGGCAGCTTTGCGAGGACAATCGTTACACAAGGCCAAAATGTTATTTTTTTTGCCCCTCCCCTGTAGATATCCAACCTGCCATGAGGGAACGCTTGGTGAAGAGTGGGTGTTTTCTGTGGCATGGGAAGCAGGATTCGTCACACAGCTTACTGAGATCTTGAACCAAACTGGTTTTCCCTGACCCCCTTACCGCACTTGGCAAGTCATCCGCTCGTGTGTCAAGAGGCCCTGTTCGTTTTATTCGGGTCGAGAGCCAATGGAGGGTATTTAGACAAGTTCTCGAGCTGTAATCAGACACAGCTGATGCCTGACATTACAGTTATCTACGGAGTGCCCATTCTCTCAAAAACAAATCATCTTAGACGATTTCTTCATTCAGGTTTCGTTCACTTTCGAAGATTCTTCTCTTCTGAAGACTCTCTTCTTTCTTTTGTCTCTCAGATTTTTTCTATTTCAGGTTCACTTTGGGATTTTCTGGTGTTCCTTTCGTTGGTGTTTGCAACCGCTTGTCTTGTACTGATGTTTTTTGTAGTGCCATCGCAGATTGAGAAGCTATATGAGAGTAAACAGTTGTTCTCAAAAAGAATGGATCTTCTGAAGGTGAGCGATGATGCCATCACCAGTGAGTGACGAAGTCAACATCCAGATAAGATTGCTGTCAAGCCCCATAGGTAATGCAATACTTCAAAAGGGTTATGGGGTACACGGCCAGAAGGTCTGCCTCCTATAGCGCCAGCGCATAAACCACTTCCCTGTACCAAGCGGAGGCTCTCTGTCATCAGCCCAAGCTATCTTTCATCCTATCTATACTGCCATCCGTATCCTTCTTCTAGATAAGGGGTTGCAGCTTTCAAAGGTTCAAGGGAGTTGCTTTTGAAGCAGAACGTCAGCTTAGATGACGCTTGAATGCAAAAACTGTGATGAAGTAGGAATGCTCGAAAATCGCTAAATAAGACGCCACACCCCACCCGCGTGATGGATATTCTGCCCCCAGAGTAATAAAATCAGTGCTGTTGAGTACTGCTTAAAAAATCTAACAGTCCAAGCAATATATTTTTGATTAAAGCAACAGTTCAGGAACGGTTTCGCGGGAAAAAACCACCAATAATGAAGTTGTAGATGAAAACCAGACGATTAATGTATGAAAAACTGGAAAAAAACGTCGGGGAGGGTCTTAGACAGGTACTCTCCCTCTGCCGCTCAGCAATGGATAAAGACGCACGTTGGACGAGTTGTCTGAACGTGCCCGCTGTAAACGCGCTCCATTTTTCAATCAATTTTCCCTGTGGTCCCAAAACGAGCACGATTGCCGACGCGTCCAATGACGGCCGGCAAGGGGGCGGGATTGGGGAAATCCCCAAGAACACCCATGTTTGAGGGACTTTCCACCCTGTTTTTGAGTTTCTGAGGTAAGTTCGTTTATTATTTCCACTGCATATGTTCTTCACTAGGGCTCGTGTATCCCTCAGTAGTAGTGGCATTGAAATTTTCGGACCCTCCCTGAACTGTTGCTTTAAGGAAACTTCCAGCTCGATAATGGTCGCTCGTATAGGGACAGGCAATACAGATTCCTAAGAGGGGATTGTCGAGGGTAGTAGTTCTTTTGCCACATCACAATCGCTAGCGAAAGGACACTGGCCTCGGCAAATTCTGCATATGCGTGTCTCCGCGCCGTTATTCGCTACGCACCCCCACTGAGTAGTCTACGCACACATCAGCTTTCTAGCCGTTCAAGCCCGAGGAGAAAAAGAGAAAAAGCGTTCCGGCCGTATGAGCGGCCGCACCGGATACTGCTTCCGCTGAAATATTTGTGAATATAGCCTTTTTCAAAATGTTACGTTTTACAGAAATATTCGAACACCGACGAATGGAAAGATTATTTATTCAACGACGTTACTCGCTCCAAAAGAGAGCCCATGGACATGAAGGACTCACAAGGTAGCCCAATTCTATTTGTCTTCCCTTTTAGTTACTAAACATACTATAGCACTTCGTTGTCTGCACATTGCTTGCCTGTCTGTCCGACCGCGGTAACGTGGAACAGTCACCTGAGGATTCGCTAAAGAGGCGCAACGCAGAGGGTTTGAGAAAGCATGGCAAAGAAGTACAAAACACATCGCAAGATAGCGAAGGCGCAGGTCAGGCGTGAGGGTGTGCGAAATAAACAGAGTCCTTCGAACAAAAAGCCCTCATTCATTTCAGAACAAACCGCGTAGATCAGGAAGTTTGGAGTAAACCTTGTGCACTACGTTGTCGCGCCGCCCCAGGCGGTATTACTTCAAGCTGTCTAATAGTAACTCCACATTCTCTACCTGTCTGATAGGTTAGGTAATTTTCTAAATCCTCCATCAGTACAAAGAGGTAATTTCTAACTCCTCCATAAGAAAGTCGACAGTAAATAAACATTGATGATGAAGGGTGATGTTTGAGATGTACCAAGCATGCTTGCGGAGCCTGCCCACAATGGGCGTGTCCTTAAATGGGCGGACTTCTGCACAACATCCTTATAAGATTCACTTCGAGTAAGCATCAGAGGGGGATTTTCAGGCGAATGAAAAGGCAGCTCATTGGAAGTTAGAGATTGTCAGTGAAAGAAGAAAAGCCGAGAAAATGGCCTAGAACCCGAGAAATGGGACCCATTTCCTTGCCCGTTGATTTGCGCATTGATGCGACTCTCATCGGTGCTGCCCTCTTCAACGCTAACTCTCTCTGCTAAACGGCTAGAGACTCAGACACGAGACGACGCGAGAGGGGGGGGGGTGTTGCGCCAATAACGCGCCAACTGCATCTCGGGAAAGGTCATGCTAGATCGCCGGGACATATCTTCGACGAGAATTGCACGTCGGTTCACACCCTTATACCGATGTCAGACTTTGCGAATCGCGCGATTCGCTAGCGTCCGCGGTCGCGTTGCGGTACCAGCCAATTGAGTGATTCACTGGCCGCGACGCGACCGCAGACGCTAGCGAATCGCGCGATTCGCAAAGTCTGACATCGGCCCTAAGAGGCCCGCATGTTTCTCCGCTAAATGAGTTTATCCTTCTTCGACCTCCGTCATTGTCGTGAAATCCTCATTCGGATAAGGAAGCTCTCTAAAAAGTGTGCCAGAGTTTGTTATGGAACTGTAATCAACAACCACTAGCTGAATTTTGTAGGCGACCTTCCAAAGGACACTCCTCACTCATCATCACAAGAATGGCAGAGCTTAGCAGAATCTGACCTGGAGGAGCTAGTCTCCGCAGGAGTCAGCGCACGTAACGATGAACCCTCGTCAGTAACTGCAACTGAATGTCGGGGGCCTCCAGGACTTGCAGGTGAGCACGCCTACGCCTTCACTACAGAATATGGAGATGAGCCGATCACCTGAGCACTAGCGACGGGTGAAGAGATTTTAGAGCAAACTAGTCGGGCGAAGGGGGAAGAGGGTATCTTCGGTTTTTAGGACAGTAAGCGCATAAAGAACGCAACGACTATTGCGACACTAACCTTCATTTTATAAAGTTCGGCTTATAACTCCACTTTTTTTGCGGACTGGAATGTTCTTTTCCTTTTCAGCTCAAACCTAGGAGGGGAAGGGATTCGGAGGAAAACAAAAATAGCTTATACACCCTGGAGAACCCCCTCACTTACTTGACCATCGATCATAGTTCCTCGTGGCGCTATTGCGGCGCGCCTACCGTATTCAAAAGCACAGCCCCATTCCTCTCCCTCCTCCCCCCTCGACTATTTCTCCACCGAAAAGTCCTGTTTTCCAATCATTCAGGGCTTAATGGATGGGATGGCCCAGAAGGAGTTCCAGGTCTAGACGGTCCTCCTGGAATTGACGGTTCACTGGACGTGTACGAAGGAGAATGCCTGTCTATGTCCATCTGGGAAGCCAGGAAGAGCTGGACCACAAGGAGAACGAGGGTCGCCGGTAAGCCTTCGTGATACACTCAACTTGCACTGAGAAAAGATATCTTTTGAAGGAGGGAGACAAAGGCACTCGAGGCTCTGACGGAGCAAATGGTGAAGATGGAAATCCAGGCGACATTGGAGTTGAACAAGGTCTTCCAGGATTTCCCGGAGAACCCGGCCCCCACAGGTCCGCCTGGCATTCCAGCTCCAGATGCCTTCACAGGTCAAGGACAAAGAGGTGCAACTTTTAATGCTGAAGTTGCAATAATGCGAACAAAAAAAATATAAGACTATTATAATAATTACAAGCACAGAACTATTCGAACTATTATAGTAATACAAGCGAAGCATGACTTGATGACTCCTCTGAATTGAACTTTTCAGGCCCACCAGGTCCACCGGGTCCTCGAGGAAAGGCGGGACCGGATGGATGGCCCGGCATGCCTTCTACGCAAATACCTACTATGGGACCACCAAGGACCGCGTGGGACCGCCCAGGAAAAACAGTGGGTTGCCCGGTAAACAAGGAGAACCTGAGCAGACGGCCCACCTGGTCAAGATAATCGAGTGGTGCAATCGATTGTATTATGTATTAATACAGTCCACAACTAAAACACAAAGATGTAGCTTTTCGTCGATTTGGGAAGTCCAGATAGAGCATTTACGCTTACTTCATGACTAATTTCAAGATTTTGTCAGCGTGCTTAAAGGCAAAGGTCGGGATTAGTTGACCAAACCAACCCTTTCGGTCATCTCTGTACTTGGTTACGCACCAGTACAGATGTTCCCACGCTCAAAATCTCGAACGGCGCGGTAATAAGGCCCCAGGGCATGTACTATGCGCTATCGCCGCCTGGCCCCGCTACGACCGCCCACCTTGGGATGTGGTGCGTGGCTGGCATAACGTGTGAAATCAGCTAGGTTGATTGCCGTATCAACCGATAGAACGACTGACATCTCCAGAAAACTTGTTTGTACGTGCCTCTTTCCCAAGCCAGCCTCCTTCACTGCTAGTGGGAAAGAGGGTTTTGTTAACGGCCTTGTCGACGGTTTTTCTCAGTTTTTTCTCCACTGTCGTTCCACTTCGCATCTCTATACTCAGTTTCAATCGCCATAATACCCCCTTATTGAGCCCGACTTTTGCCTTTAAACAATCACACATCTCAAAATCTATTTGCTGTTAAGAAGTAGAACGATATACTGAATGCTATATAATCTAGTTTCAGTTATTGCCCATGCCCAGCGCGAACATCACGTGGGAACTCTTTGACTCCTTTCTATACGGTAAAATTTGCTTGAAAACTTAGTGCATTAACAGGTCCACAAACTGCTTACAAAACATGATGATTTCAGAAATCTATGAAAGATTTTCCCATATGGCCAGCGGAAGAAAGAAACAACTTGTTTTCATTTCCACCGTCAATTGATATAACAATAATGCTCCTCACATTACTACTTATGTGTGGGAGAAAGTATGTCGGCGCGCACGTGCCAAAGCAGAACACTTCATCTTGATGTTTATATTGAGAACTAATATTATACAGATTTAAGAAAAACTGAAAATACAACAACGAGGGACAACCCCATTCCTGGACGAGTCCGCAGGACTCCAGGTCGGGCCTGAGCGGAACGCTGACCGAAACGAGGAGGAGGATTGCGGTCCTTTCGAGCATCTCGGATCTGTTACGCACGACTTTGCTGTGAATTGCGCAGGCAACGCAGTAGTGTAGCTTGTGGTAGAGCTTCGGCAGAGCATACTCTAAATGCAGAAGCTTTATTATGGGACAATTCAGATGTAGAATCCGAACCATTCATGACGCTGAATAACAGGTCGAGCATCTGCACCCTACTAACAATAAATCATACACATTATTAGCTGCAGGGAAAATCTGGATTTTTCATACAATATATTAGGTTGTAGGGAAAGTTCTCGCGGTTTTTCGAAGCACGTTGAGCTCTGGTTGAGCAACTTTTTTGAATCGAAGCCAGAAAAGTTCTTTGCCGAAGGCATCAAAAGTCTGCCCGAAAAATGGCGAAGAGTGATAGAACGTGATGGTGATTACTTTGTTTCCTAATATGTTTTCTTGTTGATAAAAAATTAAGGTAATGATATGTGTCAAAAACCGCGAGAACTTTCCCTACAACCTATTACATAAAATCGACTATAAACGCTATAGAAGTTCAGTGACCGGGTCCAAACCACAACATAAATTCGCTTTCCGCCAGGTCCACGATTCTCTCCAAATATCCAGTGAATTGGCAAATTGAAACATTTTGTAGGAAAAACTTTTCGTTGACTCTTCGACTCTGATTCAGCACCTGGTGAAAATGCGGACAAACTGACTACGTTTTTTCTAAGTCGAATCATTTCTAAGACGAAAAATTTAGTTTTAATTGATGAAGCTTTACTATGAATTTGCGTCTCTAATAGCTGGAAAACAATGAGGTTGAAGACTTCAAGGTCACTACGCTGATGTCGTACTGGGACTCACGAAGGTTTCATAAGGAAATATTTTCGCAGAACAGAGGAAAGAAGCGTTGTGTATCCAAAACATCTGCAAGAGGAGGTGCCTTTCTCAACGCAATTGTAGGCTTTCCGCTGAAGTCGAGAGGGAGTTTCTTGGTATCTAACTCTCGGATCAACAACTAAAGATCAAATGTGTTAAGGAAAATTGGTGAACACATTAGATACTTTATACTTGCCCGACAGGATTCATTGCATAGACCATCGGCTTTTTACAAATCACGTATCACTTAGAAGGATAAAGCTTTTGGAACCAATACGTTTTAGTATGCACACGCATAAGCGAGCTAAAAAGTAGCCGTTTCCCACACAAACCTGAGCCACGGCGAAATGATCTCCCCGGAAAATAGGAGGTTTGGTTGCCCACATTCGATCCGAAATTTGACTCACAGACAGTGCGTCTGAGGAGGAGTTCTACCGCCACCACAGCATCTGAGCCCCAGATCACTTACTAGTTTACAAACATACATGTCGCTGTACTCACAGCCGTCAATTAACGGACGCTTGATTCATTCAAGAGCGATTTACAAAATATTAACCTGAACCGAAGCCTACCTCAGCCTTCAAAAGCCCCACTTCTATAAGGACATTTTTTTAATACCCTAGAACTCCACGGGTGGATCCCCCAGAAAATGAGTGCGCGTAGTTAAAATGAGCAAATCAACATAGCAAAACTGGTCATTGCTATACATCAACAAAATTAACCCTTACTAAAAAATACAAGTCAAAGAGTCGCTTTCCAATCACTGGAGTTCAAATATTGAGCAAACATAATACGAAAATTTCTGCTGATGCAAGCAGAGGTGGCACCGATGGCACGAGTTGTGAGGATGTAGCTCAAAATCGCCTGTGGTTTACTTTCGAGTTTGCAACATCGTTCGCTCAAATTAAGCCCTCTCGAAACGCAAACTATTAGCGGAAGTCACATGGCCACCCCACCAAAAAATAAAAAAAACACAATTGTGAATACCATCCCATTATTAAGGTCTTCCCCACGGAATTGCGAAATTCCCCTTGTAGAAAAGAAGTCAAGTCGGTTTGGAAGAGGCTGAGGTGGAGAGATATGCAATACTTGAAAAGTAGCATGGCAAGAATAAGATAGCAGAGATAATAAGATATGAAAAAAATGCTAAATAAGTAAGAAAAAGACCGGTATAACATCAAGATAACAACATTAATGCTATTAGAAGGGACAAGTTATGATCACATGGGCAAAGCTTAGGAAGGGATGGCATGGATGGAGGTACAAAAAATAACCCAAGAAATATGTTGTGCCACCTACAATAACCTCAACCTTGAGTGAGAAGAAGCTAGCGGTGGGTGAACACGGCGAAAAAAAAAAAACAATGAAGTGAGCACTGTTTCTGTACGTTTGCATTGGAAGAAAGGGTTAAGGTATGAATGCGTACCCTAGATGGTTCTTCCCTCCTCAAACACACTTGAACCTACAATTCACTCAGGATCTTCAGCCCAAACTATGTATCTATTTCAAGAAGTGAGAGGAGAGCAACACTGACCCACATTCTCGAAGAACCAGTCAAGAACTTCGAGTACTGAGGAGCATTTCACAGAGTTCAGATTCTATCCATTGTGAGCTATACTTCTTGAGTAGTTCTAAAGGACCTCTTATAGAACAAATTATCTCAACAAACTTAAAGAAAAAGACCCAACTCTTTGTATAAAACTATGGTGGTCCAATTTCGTATAAATAACAAAAAACCCGACTTGAAAAAAAGCATTCAGGTGTGAGTGTAGTCTTGTACGACTGGAATAAGCCTTGAAAACTCACGCATATATGCAGAAGCTTCTCCAATATCACGAACAGCCGCAGCTTCGACCGATATTTCTTACAACAAACTTCTTAATAGCCTTATCCTTGGGACAACAGCGCCCACAGTTTGTGCAGCGAATGAACGTACAACGTCCTCGATTCTTTTTGTTTCTTCCATGATTTCTTCTCTTAACCGTATCATCTTTACCCTGGAATGACCTCAAAATCAAATCATGAAATCTACAAAAATCCACGAATTGAGACAGATGAAAAAGCAAGAACGTTGAATGATTGCTAGAACGAAATACATTGTGGAGGAACACGACGAGCTCGAAAAATGACTAGACATGCACATTTCCGCGTCAACCCCTAAACGAGAAGCTCTCGGATGCACGTCCCAAAGCTAAACATACTTTTAGAACATTTTGTACGTATTACAAAGCACCAAAAACATCTCAAACATTTCAAAATTGAGGAAACCAGTTTTAGGAAAATAAAAGAAATGGGAAGAAATGAAAGGGCTACTGTAGAGTCGACTTCCTGCACATCTAAAGAACAAATTGTCACTGGAGCACGAAAACTTCCGGAAGTTGTCGCCATGGTCACCAGGCAACCGCGCAGATGGAACATGTTCTAGGAAAATGAGTACACTGCCATGGTTGATACGATTTCAGGGTATTTTCTGTGTCTGTTAGCACATATAGTTCTGACCTGCACATTATTCTTTAACCAGGTGGGAGAAGAAATTAAAGATTTGTATAAAATCGTGTTTTGAGGATTTTTGTTTCAGGACCCCTTCATATTGGCATCGTTTCCTCTGTGTACAACTGTGATTCGAGAGGATTCACGAGTGGAGTTTGTGGTGCTGCTGTCGCTTTGGCTGCTCATCGACGTCTGCGAGCTCGTCATCCTTCTTATAAGGGCCCCCTCAGTGCCCGTGGCCCTTATCTCTTTCCTGTTTTCCACGCTGTCAGTTGCATATTTTTGCTCAAATTCATTATAGACGTGCATCCAGTGAGCTTTTTTGGATCTACTTGTTCAGTTTGTCCAACGCTTTGAGTTTCATTTATTCCGATTTTGATTCTTACTTAGCCGAAATAAACTCATGACAACGCTGCGTGGTACTCCAGACAGCATCTCTTTATTATGGCGAACTTCAGAAAGTAACGTTAGCAAATACTGCATTCTCTCCCAGAGACTCGCAAGACAGTTCATGCACTAGGAGTGGCGCTCATGCGCGGCGTCGGCTCTGTATACGTTTCAAACAATATAATCGAGTTTGATACATTATACGAAGTTATACGAAGTCCGACGGGTACAATGGAAAGCTTCCAGAACATTCAATGGTCTTTTTAATGTAAAAAGGGAAGGATGGGAATTGTTACGAGATACAACGCTTTTACTTATAATGCGGCAATCAAGCCATTTGAAACAAATGAGGAAAGGAATAGAGCGCCTACAGACAATGAGAACAAGGTAATAAAAGTTGTGAATGTAAGCTGTACAACGCCAATATTCACTCAACCATTAGAGTTCACTACCAAGTGAATCTAATCTATTAAAGGTTTAAGACTATAACGGACATAAACCACAGGGAGGGATGTCATCCGAACAGATAAATCACATATGAACTTTATTGTGTTGGCAGCGTAATCTCTTCGCAGCGTGGTGACTTTCTAATGCGATAACGATTTACTTATTTCATTTAACTCAAATACTTATGTCATTAAGATAATATTCCATGTAACAAGAATTGATATAGAAATGCCGATAATGGTTTCGAACTTACTTTTTGCCAGGCAAGCCGAAAGTTCTTCAGTGCTAGAGTCAATTTTCAGGGAAATATACGCGGAACTGTGGAGAATGAATCACTTAAGAAAACCGTATATTCAGTAGAAATCATTTTCATAGTGACGTGGGTATACCAGCATTCGTGCCTAAACCTATGAAACGAAGAGCTCAAACCAGACCTTTTCCTGAGGATTCCTTCGATGTGGCATTCCCTCTCCATAGATAACTTTCATATCTGCATGTTTAATAACCTCGCCTGAAAAACAAGCCATGCATTTCCGTCTTTGAGAGCTGGAGAAGATGCTGAGGATTTAACTGGTTATTTTAATCACCTGGTAAGACGTTGAAAAAGAGAGTTCTATCATCTAAGGTTTTGATCACACGAGAGAATCCGCACATCGCTTCGACAAGCTGCAATTTAAAAGTTACCGCGAGTGTCTTCCATGGAAAAGAAGAACCTCCAAAGAGGTACTCACCTCGATTTCAAGGTTCATAACCAAATTATCACCCTTTCTGAAGAAAGTGTTATGATCCTAAAATGAGACTTCTTTACAATCGTTTAAGTTGTTGAAAACGCAATTTCCTGGCGCAAATCACTTACTTTTTCGTCGAGAATAATAACGATGTCACCAGGAGGCACGTCATGATCCTCATCTCCTCTTCCTTCGAACATGATTTTATCACCGTCTTTCATTCCCTTTTCTACGTGAACTTCCAGGATTTCTTCGACTTTTCGCTATAATGAACACTCCTATTTCGTCGGAAGTATCACAACTAAGCAAGAGATGTTATTAAAACTAGGCACCCATTTATGCGGAGCTCATAGTTCCGGTACTTACACATTCAGAATATCTCAAAAACAACACACCAAAAAAAAACAATATCTCAGGAACAAAAAAGTCAGTCGAGATTTTTCAAAAGCAGTCCTATGCAAAAGAGCAAATCGGTCTAAACTTTTCTCAAATGGCGCTTCAAGAACTTGAAATTTGCTCAAACACTATTACCCAAAAACAGATTAAATTTACAACGAAATAAAGAGTGGAGAATTAGCAAAACTGCAAACCTTCTTCTGCCCCTGGCAGCCTTTGCAGCGATCTTTGGCTGGGATTATCTCACCGGCACCTTTACAATTGGAGCAAGGCGACTGAACCTGTTGAATCATTCCTGGTGCCAACTGCATTACCCTAAAATTCGCATTTGAAAC
>MU869669.1:1706-40226 GCA_036418205.1 Ostertagia ostertagi | reverse complement strand
ACTTTCGCACTATTTACGTTAGGGTTGAAATTTTTCTCAAATCCAAATGCCGACCCACTCCTTTTTCCTAAATCGGCAAATGCGACACCCAAGGTCTTACGCCATCCGTGGGCGCAGAATCAGACAGAAGATGTTCTGTCACGCTTCAATACGATTTATCATGCAGTGAAATGATTGTTTTGGAGTTACCAAATGTCAGGACTTAGACAGGGTATCAAGAATGGGAGGTGTATAGTAAATGAAAGATTCGCTTCTCCAGCTCAAGAACAAAGATGCGCAAAAGCGGAAATTCATTGTCAAACATTTCTGGAGAACACTTCCCGTGCCTGTTGAAAAAGCAATTTCCTAACTTCCAAAGAAGCCTTTATTCTTTCAAATGTGAGGAAAAATACGTTTTTCGAAGCTCAAAACTCCCACACATGAGGAAAGTGTTTAAAAACCTCCAGGAAGTCAGACCGCAGTTTGTAGCACGAAGTGCAGGCAATTTGCGAGTGAAGACTCTGTTAGTAACCTCATCGTCTCTTGTTTCTCCGTGTTGGAAGGAGTTACAGAAAGCGTTGTGAAGAGAGATATGTTTGCCAGAAAGCCCAAGCGCTGCGAAAAAAAAAATCGGGGTCGGCAAAGCTCCCTATGAAAGTTCAGCACTGGCGACCTCTTGCCAATATGTAACTTCAAAGTGCAGGCAGCGTGCTCGTTGGATGGGTTCAAAATTGTCTACCTTTTTCCCATGCTAAATGACAGCCACGAGATCAATTTTAAACAAATATGTCCGCTACAAAACAAAAAAAAACTCGGTGCTGCCTGAAAGTCGGATGTACGATTCTTTTCGACAAATTGAGATGGGGTAGTGTTGGAAACATTTGAAAACAAACTGACTTTCAAAGCCTCTCGCCTCTTCGGCCATCTGCATGTCCCTGTCTCATCCTCCACTCCTTCGCCCGTGTTTTGTCTTACGTTTCACTTCTAACATGCCCTGCCCATCTCAGCGCTTCTGCCCTCTCTCCTGCGCCTGTTTTCATCACCCTCCTTATCCGGCTCTTCACGTCCACCCTCCACCGCTTTCTGACTGCATATACGTCCCGGCCTGCCTGTCGCAGTAGTCCGTCGGGCCGCACCCCTCTGCTCCTGTTACTTCCAACTGTGACTGACCCTCCATCCATCTGAATTTGCATGCTCCAGTCTGCTTACCTATCCTTTATCCTCCGCTCGACTGTTTTCATCGCTCTGTTAGCACCACTGTCCATAAATGTCTAAAAAGAAATAGAACTGTGCTCTAGAGAATACGCGCTGCACACACTTCTCATCGTCGTGTTACATTTGCAATTGTTTGTCGATTGCCATGTAAACATTGACGACCAAGTTCTGCTGCGACTTGGATACCCAATAATGGGTTTACTCCAGAAATGAGGACAAGGAAGTTAATCGAATCTAATAAAGATACATCAAGCGACCGCCACCATTGGCTATTTCTTAGATTCCCGTGACGCAGTGACACGTTCCAGCCCCGCTCAAATTTTCTTCAAAAGAGCCGTCAGAGTTGGGGGAGGAGGGGGGGCAATATGTGTTTGAGCGTAAATCTCCCATTGTTTGCCCATTTTCAAACTCGCGACGCTCTCGCTAACATCATCAGAACCTCGCAACAGGAAAACACCCCCATTCACACTTTTCCCAACATGGTAAACCTCCCAACCCCCAAATGGAACCCCATCATTGGGATAGTGCGAAAGGAAGGTTGACCCTGCTTACAAGAATGGAATAAGCAGGTGAACAAGAGCAGACACTTGACGGTTTCTTCTCTGACCCTCACCGCCCCCCCCCCTTCTTTTCCAACTCTTCGCATTAGTTGCCCTTTCACTCACTCGCTGTTCTCTCTCACATCCTTTCCGAAAATGGCGTTTCCGAGAGCAGCAATTTCGTTTGGAATTTTTGAACAGTATGCCAACATACCAACTTGAACAGACAGAAAGGATAGAAAGGTAAGCTCGCCGAGAAACACGCGTACAGTCCGACAGACCGCAGGACACAGAATGGAGAGTGGCGCAGCTGGTACAGATGCAGACGGAGTACCAGACAGACAGGCACGAGCATATACAGACAGAGGGCACAGGCAGACGGAGGGGCAGATAAGCAGGGACGGGCAGCACGCAGAAGGATACGCAGAGACAGTTGCGTACAGAGGGGCACAAGGACGGACAGATGGATATGGGGAGTTCAGACACCGACAAAGGAAGGACACGGACTGACACTCACCTGGACCTTCGCTCGGACACGGAGAACAAACACACGGACTGATTGGATCTGGCGTTTCGACAAAGTCGGTCGGTTTTTGCAGCACTCCCTACGGCACGACTAAGTGGACCATAACTGTCCATATGGATCTGAAAGAAATCTATTCAGAGTACGCCAGTAAGAAAACGAAAATCCTTCTTCCATACCTGTGATCCCTGCGCGCGAACAGTCTATGTGAATAACCACGAGTCGGTCGTCCACATTTTGTTGAACATTTGCAAAAGGTAGCAGTAAGAATATACCATTAAAATGTTAACAAAATGCTTGCTTAACCTGCTGCCAGACATACCCGTCATACTGGAGGTCTCTTCCCTTCCATGACTGGCGATCTAAAGTGGCACATAGGCAGGTGCAGGACATTTTGATAACGTAGAAACGAGTACGATCCGAGGAAGAAAACCACAAGAACGACTCTCAACGAGTCGACAAATTCAGCCATTTCGGACCTGGCGATGGCAGTTGCCACCATCGACTTCAAATGCCAGCATTACCGCTGCAAACTACATATTTCTACTACTCACTGAGAGATTACTATGACAGCAAGTAACCAAGTAAAAACACAGAAAGAGCGAAAACTTTTCCACGCGAAAAAATTAGGACCGAAAAGTGTTAGAGAGACGGATAGGGACGAGGTCCAATGCACCGCATCGCATAGCGTGCGTGAGGGGATGACTGGTGGCCGGGCCGCTAACTCACTCGATCAAATAATTACTGATTGCAGTCATTCCGTGTCACCTGCCTCAGGCAATTCTATCTTTCCAATCCCCGGTCTGTGCCTGTAGTACAAGATTCACACTTCTGCCTAATTCACACCTCAGCCTGCACCTCGGGAGGGCCTGTGGAATTGCCCTCACTTGATTTTCTACCCTGGCTAACACCCGTGTGAATTTGAACGAGATGCATTACTTATTATGAAACAGAACATTTTCTGGCGCTCATCACTGAGGGGGTATCAAGTGGCTGCTCTCACTCCCACCAGGGTCAACCCTACGTTGCTACAAGTACCAACGGGGGTCATAGTTTGCTTAAGTTTGTGCCCCCCCTAGAAAAGGAGCAGTGAAAATATAGGTGAAAAAGAGGGAAAATTGAGGGAAATATGGGGAAATTTTGCGGTTTCGTGATAGTTATATACCCCCACTCCTTCCGCTCGACGGTGTTTTTGAGGAAAAGGTTTTGTGAAGAGGGGGTCGTATGAAACCTGTTGTGAAGGAGAGGGGGTTTTTTGAAAAAATTTTGCAAAATGTACCAACGAGGACCAACCCTGCCTCCACCCCCCCTGGTCTGCCTACGCTCCCCCTGGCGGACAGGTTTCTCGAAGTGCGGGACCCGTGAGCCAAGGGGAGTGAAGGCCAGTCTTAGGGTGGGGTGAGGGCAGCCGCTTGACATTGACACACATCACAATCCCTCCCCCCTTACCGGATGAGCGCCCATTTTCTTTTGTAACAACATCAACACATAATCTGGCAGCAAAATTAGTGACAAATTTTCAGTGGAAAAGTGTAAAAAAATGCACATAAGGAAATAACGAAATGCACATTGAAATTTATGCATAAAAGCTATGGGTTTTATTAGCAGAATGACATCGCGTGATCAAACCATTCCAATAGCATGTATCCACATGAAAAAGGAATCTCTCTCTCCCTTTTTGCGGCGCATGAGCCTTTTCAAGTTTCGGGTGATTGAGCTTTCAAATTCATGCTTTTGCCAGTTTTTTTTTGCTTGCATTGCAAATTGAGCAAGCTGCAAATAAAGGAAGCAAATAGGTATTTGAACCACGTGAAAATACTGAACTGCCTGGAATATTAGTACGAATAGGTCTGGGAGGGGAGGCGGTCATATGGCGCGATCACATTAGCATTAGAGTCGCACATACCGCAATTGCCCCATCCTACTGTGGCAGGACAACTCGTCCGAATCACTCAATTATTATATTAGGCTTCAGTAATTGATCGACCTGATAATTTGGGTCTCCAATACCTCGTTGAGTCACAAATATACAAAAAGGGCGGATAGCTTCAGCTGGCCGAATGCCAAGGCTAGAGGAACGGAATAAAATGTATTGCGCGGACGAGTATAGACGCGCAGTACATTTTATTCCGTTCCTCTGGCCTTGGCATTAGGCCAGCTGAAGCTGTTCGCTCTTTTTGTATATTTGTGACTCAACAAGGTATCGGGGACCCAAATCACCAGGTCGATCAATTACTGAAGTCTAATAGTTTAGTGATGCGGACGAGTTGTCCCGCTACAACAGGATGTGCCAAATGCGGCCTGTGCGCTCCAATGCCAATGGGATCGCGCCATTTGACGCACACCCGGTCTGGGAGCAGGTCGGTCCTATCGTTGCTACATTTTGGATTTTTTTACGACCCCCTCCTCCATGGGCGATTTGGTACGACCCCCCTGTGTCTAATTTTTATGAAGACACAATTCATACCAATTTTTTATTCCTTTTATCTCTATCATAAGGTTTCTTTTCACCCTGGAAAAGTATAAAATAATAGAACATTTCAAACTTCACGAGATCAGGACTAATAAAAGTGAAGTACATCCTTCACGAGATCAGGACTAAACAAAATGCGCAAGCTTAGTCCCAGAGACGTTTCTACAGAGTGTCCCCTCCCCCAGCCACATTGTGCCCAAAATCCTACTGGTGAGTTTTCATAGGAGATTCAGAGTACGTCATTAAGCATTCTCCGCTGGAGAAAACGGGTGGGTTGTGGCGTCATATTATGGAGAAGTGGGGGAAATGATTGAGAATGCCGAGAAGGTAGTGGAAACGCGTGTTGACAGGTTTCGAATGTATTGATTCGCGCGCTGAGTGCTGTAATGGGGCGCGTTTGTTGAATGGGAGCAGGTGTCGAAATGGGAAATCGAGAAGTATAGGAACTTTCGCTTGGAAAATTTCAGTTTTCTCGCAAGACGGAGGTGGATTTCGGATCAGCAAGGGTCATCCTTCTCAAGTGGAGCGGATTTGTTCTTGAACAGTCTGAAATAATTAAGTTATTGAGCAGGAAATGAGTTTGCACTACAATCTAACCTTCCTCTTTTTCGTCGGCTTAACTTTCTTCATATTCGATCTTTTGTGTCGGAGTTATTTGATATAAAAAATTCAAATCATTCTCTCTCCAAACATATCTGAGAATTCATCGAAAGCTAATTTAGTAAAAATTTAAACGTTGGAACTTTTTTTCTGTGCAAACGTGACTTTTCAATATTTAAACGACCATAATTCTTCAAACTCATTATTGTGGAAGCTGAACCCGGTATGAGAAACTACAGGATTCAAGCTTTCCAAAAATTACCCGAACGTTCTTGAAAGGTGAGTAATTAAAAATTAGTTTCGTGCCTATTTTAGGGGGGGTCGCGGAACTATTTTTTCTGAACCGCGACTTTTCAACTTCAAACGACAACAACTTCCTTAAACTCATTCATTTGGGAAGCTGAACCGGGTTTGAGAAACTACAGGATTCAAGCTTCTCAAGTAGTACCTAAACGATTCTAAAAGTGAGTAATTCAGAAATTAGTTCCGTTGCTACATTCTTTTGAGGGGCATTCTCCGAGCCATTCTCTTAAGAAAGCGGTTTTTTTTGGTTTCACTGGCCGCAACGTCCAGGGAAAAGATATCGTGCTGACCATGGATGTGTTGAATGCTTTGTGCATGCGCTTGCACTGATTTCCCCCTGCCTTGGTGTGCGCCACGCCTCGGTCGCACTCCTGATTCGCTGACCTCATTTGAAAGCTCATCTAGAAGGAAGCGGCTTACAGATGTCTAGCATCAATTATCTTACGTAAACGTAATGTGGTGACTATTGTTTATGTTTCTTAGCCATACTCCAGCTACATTTAGTTTCAATTGGTTTCGTGGGAAGACCCATGTCATGGTGGGGGTACTTCTTTGAACGATGCTACATGTATTGCAGCTGCTGGTTTCTGCAAGTCTTCCTTCTCATGCTCTTCCTGAAACATGGGTTATGATCAGTAGGGAGATTACCACAATCCTACTGCCGGCACCGGAGAGAGTACGACCCCCACCCCTCCGCGTCCATCCAAGAACGCCCCCCCGTTACTACTTGTAGCAACATAGGGTTGACCCTGTCTCAGAATCAAACACTATATAAACGGCCATGATGGTGAGGGAGGTTGGTCGAAGAAGGGGCATGGGGGATAGTGTCAGGGAGCCTCCCAGGACTAATGGGGGTAGGGGGGGGCGCGAAATTCATAAAAAATACCTAAGTGACGGTTGACCCTATTTTGAGTGTATGATTAGATAGGGATACCAACCGAGATTCCATATAAAATCGATTACCTGGAAGGCCTTTTCTTCGAGGGTTTGCATGGCTCGGCAAGGTTTGGTTAAAGTGAAGAACCAGGAAGGTAGCAGCCATTTTAGTTTTGGTTAATATGAATGAGAAGGGTAAGCGTACCAGTCGTAGGCCAGGTCTCAGTGGAAGATGTGATAGGATATAAGTGCTTTCCCTCAACTCCGCTTTGATTAGACATGGATGTCTTTCCAAAATTCCACTTCGATTAGATAGGGTGCCCCCCCCCCAAACTTCGGTAGCGCTCAAAAGTGTTGGCCGAAGCGATTTTCCGTACATTAATCTTTCTCATCTAGTCAATTTCCTTACATTTACGATGTCTAGTTTCGAACCCTTGAAGACTAAGGGTTCACGACATGCGGAAAAATTTCTTCAAGTAAACCTTCAAGACTTTTTAGGGGAAAGTTAAGCTCGGAAAAGCGTCTCGGCGAACTCTTTTGACCGCAACTGTACATTTTCACCGAGGATCAGGGTCAACCGTGCGTTGGACAAAGTCCAACGAGGGGTGGTGTGGGGGGTCGTATTTGAGGTGGAAAAGGAGGGGGTCGTATTTCGCGAGGTAGCGTCAATGTTACAGTAAGGGAAGTGATGATGCAGTTGGTTGGCGTGCTAGAATTTTGCCGTTTCACGGTGGCAATTAGGGAGGAAAAAAAAAGTGGCCGGAGTTTGGCCTGTGTCGACTGGTTCCAGATAGGGTCAACCGTCCGTTCAAACTGTTCGAGCAGGGGGTGGCATTTGTGTTTTGGGAGGGGAGAGGGGTCGCATAGCGCGGTTCTGCTGGTTATGTTTGGTCATCAGGGGCGCAGGGCATAGGTGCGTGCGAAAAAAGTTGCCGTTTCGTTTCATTGGTAGAATATACCCCCTCCTCTCAAATACTATAGAAGAGGGAGAGGTCGCGGTGATTGAAACCTGGTTGTATTGGGGGGGGGGGGTGCAACTGGAATCCCTCGAGGAGGGGGGGGAGGGTCGCAAAAAATTCGCCGAAAATGTTCGAAACAGTGACGGTTGACCCTGGTCCCAGAATCGAATACTATAGAATGAGCCCTATGATGGCGACGGCAGGCGAGGGTGATGAAGGGTTGACCCTGAGGGGGGGTCATATCGAGGACCTCTAAAAGGGGGAGGGGTCGTAAAATTTTCGAGATCGGTCCAACGTGACGGCTGATCGTGCCGAGGTTTCAATTGTGGCTAATTCAGTGCTCGAAAACTTTTCTGCTCTGCCTAAGTCGCTCAAAAGACATAAACTCTTTTATCGACAAAATTTAAAGCTATAATCACTTATCATGAGTACCAATTGACATAATATATTAAAGACGACAATAGAAATTTACAAATAGAAGCCGCACAATGACTGAATGCCTCTGGGCATTGTACGGCTTCACTGTCAAGTTGATGAGGACTGCAAGACATACCCAAATACATACAAAACATCGCGCGACTGGGCAGCCAAGCAGTGCACACAATAGAGAGCCTACAAAACTTGTCAGCAGAAGAAACGATGTCACATTTGATCCGTACAATGTTAGAACACTGACGAGTTCCGCGCCATACCGGACTGGATGAGCCGGCCGGCAGGCGTGAACTCGGAAGGACTAGGAAACGGACTGAATCATGCCGAGGTCGCTACGAACACTAGTGAACAGCAAATAACGACGATGTGTGATGAATGAAGAAGGAAAGAGGGAAGGAACAAAGAAGAAGAGTTAAGCGCCGACATGGACGCGACAAGTGCAGTGTGGGGGGTTGCGTGGTAATGGTGACTCTGGCACGGTTGGTGTACCGAAAGGTGCAGGATACAAACAGGTGGGCAGAAGTGAACGATTGACTAGAAAGGGTTGGCGAATAGAGAATTGAAACAAAATAACAGCGTTCTAAGTAGTTCGGAGGCAAGACGGGCGTGTGTGAATCGAGACGGGAGCTAACACGGAGGGATTCGATGCTCTCACCGGGAGCGAACACCACGAACTGAATGAACCGGGACAGACACTACGGGAAGCGGAGATACTAGCAGAGACACACGGAGATGCTGGTGAGACGGACGGCAAGAGTCGAGGAAAGAAGGGTCGTATATGGCGGGCGGACACGGGCTACATTGACACAGCGAGTGTTTCGGGTTATTAACAAGAGTTAAAATTCGGCAAACTCCTTGGAACACTTCTCGGTGCCCGAAATACGTAACGGCTCTTCCTCGTAGTCGTCGAAGTTCGATGCATCGCCTGGACCGCGACATTTCGGAAGGAAAGGCGCTTCCACCTAAAAATAGACGCAATAACCTCGCACACAATCACGCAATAACATTATACAGTACCCTAATTCCGGTAGATAAACCCTAGCCAATGTCTCGTAAAAACACCTCCGCTCGTGCAGTGTAAGTGCGTACACCTAGAGACTACCGTAACTGTGGCCTTTGAGAAAATTCGATGCCCTAATTACGAAAATAACATCCATTTTTAGCATTGGCGCCATCTGGCACCTGTTGGCGTCACTTCGTCACGACCCTTGTTTTCACCAAATTCGGTGTTAACTTCCATATAGGGATTATTTGGTGCCCTCTTTCAAAAATGACATTCGTTTTTGGCAGTAACGTGCTCAACGCATATTAACGATCTAATCTGTGAGAGGGCGCAGACGAGCAAAAAATAGGCACCAAATGGCACCAGCGTCAAAAGTGAATGTTATTTTCGTAATCAGGGTATCGAACTACCCCAGGAGACGGTCAAGAGTCCTCCGCGACCGCCGCGCCAAAAGTAGGTCACCGCGCGCGACGTCGCCGACGTTTTTGCAGTTTGAAAGATGGCAATTTGCCAAGTTCAGGGCCCGCATCTCCAGACGATCGAAACAACGCTTTCCTGTTCCGTCTGTGTGGGCCCCATTCCTGCATTTGTTTTAGCTTAGACCTAGCAACTTGGTACGTTTCAAACTCCCGGATACGCAGATAACCGCCGCATGCGGTGGCTACTTTCGCGTGCGCGGCGACTTTAGAAGGCCTCTTGTCTCGCATCCAGCTACCCCAACGGCCAAAGTTACGGTAGTTTCCAGGTGTACGCAATTACACTGTACGAGCGGCGGTGTTTTTACTTGATATTGCCTAAGGCTTATCTACCGCAAATTAGGATAGTTATCAATTGATCAGTAAAGGAAAGCTAAGTTGTGAGAAAGGAGCAGATCTCAGTCTGTTCGTGCAAGGGGGGGGGGGTGGTATCGAAACGAACTAAGTAATGAAATGATAGTAGTCATGCTCATAGAAACGACACGCTCGTGATAAGCATTACAGTATTAGGCCGATGTCAGACTTTGCAAACCGAGCGATCCGCTAGCGTCGCGGTCGCGTCGCGGCTAGCGAATCGCTCGATTCGCAAAGTCTGACATCGGCCTTACCCGAAAGTGAATTACACAAGTGACATGCAAAAGAAGGCACAGAGAGTTACTCCGTTCTCTCGTTGTCTTGAAAAGCCCTATGAGCTTTATATGAATGTGGCAGGAGAGTAACCTCAGAAATCGGCGAATGTGTCACCGTGGTGATTCTCGTCGGCGATAGTCCAGTTCTCGTCCTCTTTGACTTCCTCGACGAAGTGTCGAGTGTCAGCTGGTCCTTCGACACGTGGATAGAGAGCCTCGAAAAGACGTCCTGGCTCACATTTGGAGAATGACGCCGGAGTGATCTACACACAAGCACAGTACATCTCGACCACAACAAAAAGCAAACAAAATCCATGCAGAGAAAAGGCTGTGAAAGTATGTAAAAGAGGCTCGTTGAGAGCCTGTGTGATAGAAAAGAGGAAATCGTGCAGTTAGTAAAGGCTTCAAACCCGTTCACTCAATAAACCCCGTGCACACACCCATACACATCTCTCACATTCTCGCTACCTTTCGTTGATAGATCGCTATCCAGTCGGTGCTGCCGAACCATTTGTGGTTCTTGATATCAGCGACGCCGTTCTTCAGATTACCAAAACGTTTTGTCAGATCGACTTGAAGCAGATTCTTCAGCAAATCCTTGAGCTCGTTAGAGAAATGTGACGGGAATTTCACCTGAAAACAAGGAGAATTCGTAAAATATCAAAGTCAGCGGTTGCCTAGTTTACTATGAAAACATGGCGAAATCATACAAGCAAGCGCTTTCGAGTCAGGGTTAATTGTCTCTCGTACCAACTGCCAAAAATTAATTGCCTCGTTTAAGCGGTACGACCACTCGCCACCACCATCGCCTTACGGAGAGCCCCCTACCGCAACTCTCCTCCCCCTACCCTGACCGCCATCCTCCTCCTCATGACTCTCTCAATAGTTTTGGTTCGTTAACTGCTGTTTTTCAGCCGCAGTTCGCCTTGCGAATGTTTCACAAGAATGCTGGGTTGTGAACAAAACTTTCGCCCCAGATGCGACTCGAACCCGCACCCCTCGTTTTTCAGACAACTGCGCTACCAATTACGCTACCGGGGCACCATTTCATTCCAACTCAGCTCTTCATGGCTTTTGACTTGTTTTGGTTGCTTGTGTGAGTGCTGACAAGCTATGGTGAGTATAACATGACGAGCTGGTTAGAAACTTTTTATAGTATATTGATTCTGAGACCCAGTTCGACACGCTCCAACTCCGCCCACTTGGCTCCTCCGAACGGCATTCGATGAGCACGGCGGGATGAAGAATGTGTTAAAGAAGGCGAGAAATTTCTAATTTTGACCATTGCATGTGAATTACTTTTTCAAAAAATTTTTCCCCGAAATTTCGAAAGGATCGAATGTTCAGAACGACCCCGCTCCTGCCAACCACAACCCTTTCAAATCCAAAAATTAACAACCCTTTCACCGCCGCCATTTCACCAACCCAATATATGGCCGCTCCTCCGTACGAAACGTAAATGGAATTTCTCTTCGAGAACTACGCAACATACGATCGACTCTGGCGCTAGATTTTGAGCCCTATTATTCCGAGCGCGCCTCTCTTACTCAGCAGTCTAAATGTAGAACTAATCAAAGGCTGTTGCAACCAATCCAACTACAAACGAGTACTCGACATGGAGTAATTGCCAGATATTCGCTTTTTTTTGATTGTGCTTCACCAGGGCAGGCTTAGTTGCAGACGAGCTTGAGACCATTTGTGTACCGTTTCACACATCGCATATCAGATTTGTTTTTGTGTCAGCAAAATTGTACCTGTCCGAACAAAGCGGCATGGACGTCACTAGAAATGGCTGCCAATCGTAAGCCAAACTGTTAACTCAGCAACGTGGGCCCATCTCAAATGTAGGCCGGATATTTTACCAACGATAATCAACACCAAAGAAGAACATAGTATTTTGATGCGATTTCGAAAAGAGATCAAAAAGTGTCGGAACATTTGAAAACAACAACAACCGTTTCAAAAGCAGCAGATTTGAGAGAATTCGCAGAGAGCATTTTTGTAAGAGTACCTCCCCTATTTAGGGAGTCTCCGATACGACAAATCACTACATTCAGCAAAAGGAGGCGGAGGAGTCCCCCCTTACGACCCCTTTCCAGTCCCCGACTACGCCCGCCACCATAGCCTTATATTGTACATCGATTTCTGAGACCATTCGACCGGCTCCAACTTCGTCCCTCCCTCCCCTCAAAGCGGCCATCGAGCGGAGGGGAGCGGAATAAAGGGGTAAACTTGAGTTTGTGTAATTGAAGCGGGAAACCCCTTAATTGTTGGCGCCTCTGTGGTCACGCTTTTATCGATTTCCACAAAAGCACGGGAAAACGCCCGCCTAAAACGACCACGTCTTCCGGTTACAAAAAAACCCATCTCAGTATCAAAAATACGCCCTCCACCCCCCTTGACAAATGCGGCACGCCGGGTGACAGAATTGTTGAACTCATGGAACCGTTTCCTCCCCCTTCCGTTTCAGTACTGCACCCTAACCGGCTCCATTGCCAAAGCCCGCCCCCTCCTTCCCCCTTAAAAATTGAGTACATGCTTACACTTGCCAAACACGTTGTTTTCCTTTGATTTGCTTTTAATATGTCTTCTTCTAAGGATGCCAAAAGTTCTTCTCTGCCCACCTTTTCACAACCTCTTTTTTGATCGGAAAAAATCCGCTTCCGAATTTCCTGTCACACTCACATTTGTCAAGGGTTCGAAAACTTCGGAATCCAGCCTTTAAGCATTGTCGACATCTCAGGTTGCTTATACAAGAACACTATGTTATTGCAGATGCAGCGAGAAAACGTTACGTCTGGTAATATATGAAAGAGGGGTCGTATTTGGGAAGAGAGCTATCATATTTGAGTGGCAAGGTTAGCTGTGCTGAGTAAAGTGCGCAAGTGTAAACGGGGGGGGGGGGGGGGAAGAGGCGCATTTTTGGAGTTTCAGGGAGTGGTGAGGCAGAGGTGGCATTGTTTCTGATGGGTTTGGGATTACTTTAGCTGTAACGCGCTGGTCTACAGAATTGAATACCTATAATGTTATACAATACCATGAAACTCAATAGCGAGGGTGGCGGTGTCGTGTACGGGGCAGGGGGATCTTTCGGGGAAGCCTTTGCTAGATTGATGGTGCGATAGAAAGGTGTTCGCAATAGTCTTGGGAAATTCGCGAAAGCCGACGGTTGGGACTCTGGATCGCAGCAGGCAACTAATAAAATATTCGAAATCTACTGCTTCAAAATCCGAATTCTCCCGTCTAGGGTGTGCTGAGACTGCGTTTGTTGTTGTTTCCAGGGAGCAAAATAAAACAAAGCGCTTCATAGAGAAAATTGCTACATACAAGAGCTGGCAAATTTCACTTGACACTACGATTTTCTATAGATCTGAATGGGTGATCGGCCGAAGAATGGCGGGTAACGGCAGCCATTCTCATAGGATCAGCACTCCAAGGAGGCCCACCAATCTACTGCGTTATTATAGCCCTGAACATCAGATATTATGGAATGGGTTCTTCCTAAAAGAAGCCGCCGTATTTCATACCTTGCGAAAGGATGACTCTTGGCAGCTAAGTACTCAGGGAGTACCACACAACGTCCAGTTGCGACCTTTGACCGCTTCGCAAAACCGAAATATTCAGTGATTCTGAAAAACGAAGCTGAGCTGAGTGCGATGAGAGGGTTTTTGAAAGGCCATCGGGTAAAGGAATTCGAGGGACCAAACCTTCAGGTTTAGCCGTTACTTCGATCAGACAGATTCTCTGGTTTCAGTCCGATAAGTATTAAATCGAGAGAGTGTAAGTACTCGAACGCCGAGCAACTATCTGAGCGCATAAAACCATGGTGAATGTGGCTCGGAGAAACTGAAAAACCTCTTTCTTAAACCAGGGCGCGCCAACAGAAAGCCGTGTTGGCGCTAAACTTGTAGGCTCAATTTCTTCAAACGACCGTTTTCCAATTCGACGTAAATGGAAAAACATTTCACACCGGAAATGAATTCGAAGCACCATGTTAGAGATTTGAGTTATCCTGAAAATTAGGCTGTATTTACGCTGAGTGAGGTATAATCCCGGACTAGTAGGACGGCGCCGCAGGGAATACTATCTACTCCAATTCTCGTCCAACTAACTTTCATCCGCCCGGCATCACATTCTTCTCGGATTTAGACTTGCACTGGAGATCACAATAATGTTTTTGAAAGTAGCAAAAAATAGCGTCATACGAAACAGTAACGCAGTGTAATGCGATAGCACAAACTGCCATTCAAAGGCATCCGCCGAATTCTGACGAAGGAAAGAACAAACATGGCGCATACCCAAAACGAGTGATCAACCGGCACCACTGTTGTGTTTGGAAACTATGACGATTTCTTTAGTAATATGGTTTTCCGGCGATAACACAGCAAGGGTCAGTTGGGGCCGCTCATATCGTTTCGGGGACATCCAAGTGAGTGCGTTCTCGTAACTTGGCGACCAGCGTTAGTCCTATCGGTTTGCTACTTTGGAGAAATATTTTACTGGACCCCCCTCCTTCCCGACCAAAGCGGGGGTATATTCCCTCAACCGCAAAAATTTCAACTGCAAACGGCAAATTTTCTCCCGCGCCGCTCCCCCCGCTGCCCCTCATAATAGCACTTCTACAACATAAGCAAGTACGACCCTCTACAAACTCACAAATACGACCCCCGTTGCTACTTGAGCAACATTAGAGTTGACCCTGTTGGGAATAGCCTGAGGGAGCCAGAAAGTGGTTCTGGGGGGAAGATGCAAAACATTTGTGTCTTCTTAGCGCTTCCTTCCTCTCCTGGTGTCAGTTCTAGTGTGACCTTCCTGCCTTTAAATGCCTCCCTGCCCCTCCTCCCCCCCCCCGAGCGCCCAGTTTGATGGCTTCTGTTTGTTAGCTATTAGGTTTTCAACTTCTACCACACAGGGCGATTTTCTAACAAGTAATCCAAGGTTGCATGTTTCTGCCTATTGGGGAGAGTAGAGAAGACGTGGCGTATCAGGAACCGACCAAAATCAGCCCGTAATGCTTTGCACAGTTCGCCAATCCATTCTATCCATACCCATAAATCCCTACCTTCATTTTAAGAGCCATGTGCCACCAGCAAACTTAACCGGGATGGACCCCCCAAAACTTTCGCCCTACTCCAATCAATCTTAACGCCGGTCTTCATGATTCAGATATTGGAGGATACTATTCCGAGACGCGGGTTTGGAAACCCATCCCCATGGGCTTTTAGTACTTCTGTCAACCGTGAGACTTAGGAAAGTTATCGTTTTTTAGTAGCTATTCTGGGAGCTCTCGCAATTTGCAGCACTATTACTGAGTCTCCGCTTGAAAGGTTACTCATAGACTACACAATGCGGTATGCCTTTTCATCTCACTCTCACCCCTGGTTAACGGGAAGCCTTGTGCACCATCCTCGGGCGGGTAATGCTGCACACGGCCCCTAAAAAATGGAAGACTAAGTTTCTTTTCCAGACTCAGATCCCCAGAGCAGTGCGACGGGTGACAACTATGGTTATTGCTTAGGCTCAGGCCGGGCTAACCTTAGGCTATTACAGTTGGTCTTGCTGCGAGCCTAGGGTTAAGTTACGCTTGTCACTTAGCCGTAGTTTGCTATCTGCAACNGGGTCAGTCCTATCGTTGTCTACTTTTTGCTACTTTTCGAAAACGTTTTTACGACCCCCCCCCCTTCTACAAACTCACCAAAATTACGACCCCCCGTTTGCTACTTGTAGCAGCATAGGGTTGACCCTGCCTGCAACTCAGAGCTATCTTAGTCTGAAGGAAACTGAGGAAGTGAGCTGATATACACCCGACCAGAATAGAGCCCAGGACGTGAACGGAAATGATGAGGGCTCATCAGGCATGGTTATTTCTATCCAATATTATGAGCCCAAAAAGCCAATTCAGTATTTCTCCCCCTCCAAGCCGATATAAATGGCATTAGGGCGTTTAAAAATATCTCCATGAGAGTACTCAAGCACTAGCGCTTCCGTTACCCCATTCATGCGCCGCCTATGGACCTGCCTTTTTAGCCGTAAAAACCCTACTCAGTGCTTCCATAGTCCGATTCTACGAGTCGCCTATGTGCGTGTACGCTTGTCCCAATTAGGAACAACCTTCACGAAACGGTGTCCCTTGCATGCTTTCACTCACGTGCGACTCTGTGTCTCATTCTAGTCGAGTTGGCTTGTTTGCGGGGAACTAGCCACGATTGAAGGCGCTATTTTTAGCCCCGGCGCCTCGGCATCAAGCCTTGGTCGATCCATGGCATCTCAATGAGGGCTATTTTTAGCGCTGTGTCTGCCGTGTCTTGCAAAACGAATAACACATCCACGAGCGATAGTAGCTTGCGGAGCTTAGTGAGGGAAGGGGATCTAACAGGGTTTAAGACACGCTGAACACAACAAAATGATGTTTCAGCTCGGAGCTACGAGCCATTCGATTTGCTACTAAGTTGCGAGTAGCTCTAACAAATATCTGTGCGAGGAAAAGACGACGACTGGTGATCGTGATGGGCTATTCCTGACCCGTTTGTCAATACATCGGCAAAGTAAACACGAGAAGAAGCAGCGAAGGAGCGGAAGCCCCGATCGACAAGCCGTTTCCTATCGCGCTTTCTCTCTCTCGCTCTGGACTTGGCGACCATTCCATCCATACCATGACTACGGGAATTGATCCAATTGGCCACCTTCCTATACAGCCGACATTCCCGTGAAATACCTCAGTGTACTTTGAAATCCAAATTGAAAAGAGCAAAACTAATGAAAAGGGCGTATGAAAAGCATTTTAATGTTTTGACGGAAAAGGGCATATTTTCATGTGACAAACTGGGCAATATGAGGGGACAGAACAGCGCTATGGACTATTCGAGAACCAACGAAAATGCACAAGGGGTAGGGAGTAGGGTAAAGCTTACCTTAAAGGAGTACTGCATGTTGACGAGAAACGGAAAATCGATCGCTTGAAGAATTCGTTTCTCGTTCAACGTATGCTCCACTTGTTTCAGTTTCACAACCTGTAAACAACAACAACTCTTTCAACAGCGCCAAACAAGTGATCGATCTGTAAACAAACTCATCATTAACCACAACCCTTTCTTATCTTAAATTTATTGCCTATAGTTGCCAGATGATTTATGCTTCACAAGCATCACCCTCCCGAATGAGCCGGTTCCCAGCGTTTTGATACGATCGAAATCATCGAGGGTTGCGGTGTTCTGAACATGAAAACCAAAATGTACAGCTGAATATCTTCGATGGAAAAAGAAATGTACAAACAGCTCTCTCGATTCGTTACAGTCGGGGGAACTTTTTTCGGAAACCGCGCTATTAGAAGGGATATGTGAGGCCTACAGTCGGGATATAATTGGTGCCAAATCTGAGGAATCTGCCACCCAAGGCTACCAGATATGGCCATCGAAGAAATGTGATTTGCGCAGGAAAACCGGGAGCCCTGGGTATTTCCGCGCCCAACGTCAGAGGGGAGGAGGTTTTGAGGTAGGGTAATGTGCATTACCCAAGCTTTGGATCATATTTAGGCCTTTAAAAACGACGAGTCGAAAGGACAACCTCTCCCGGTAACCACCTCGAGGCAGAAATAAAACCCCAATTACAGTAACAAAAACGAGGTTAGGTGTCACGTGGGAAGCCCGTGCGAACTTTTGCTTACCATCCAATCCCTGTTACGGTAACCGCTAACAGTTTTACACGTGCCAGCGCCAATCAATGAGAGCTTACAGAGAGGTCACGTAGGAACCAGCGCCATGTTCCATTGTGGAACAACTTGGGCGCACCCACGGCATGTTGCCCCAACTTCCCGGCGATTCTGGGCGAATATGTGGGCTAAGAGTTGACTGGCGAAAGGCCATAACATTACACGCCACTAATTGATGCCCGAAACATCGAAGATCGTATTCGATAAATTCCATGTCACAGCGGAACCCCCCGACAAGTCTCCACGAAGAATCAATCCCCGAGTGAATAGGGTAGCTAATCGATTCGGATCAAACGGAGGGTACGGGCGTTACGCGCTCTGTAAAGGCGGGGTAAGCCACAGGGTACGATCGAAACGTGTACAAATTTTGATAGCCCCGAGACTGCCGCAATAACAATACCCCCGTGGTGGTGATGGTGATGGTGGACGTGAAAACATCGCCTGATCTATGAAGAAATACGAGCCAATCGACGGCTGTTGTGAAAAATCAATGTGTGATAGAAAGAGAGATGGGGGAAAACTGTGCACTACCTGCCAAAGCCATTTCATCGACCAATGCTCCGAGAGCTGTGTTTTCAACCAGAATAATTCAGCAGTCAGATTTACGTCTTTCCGTCCCGACGTGATTCGTGGCGGATCGTCATTATAGAACACGGGACCAGCTGACGTTGAAGGTTCCAAAAGGGGATCCTTGCATTGAGCATAGGAGGTCCGTTCCTCCAAATGGGGAACCTTTTCGCGATAACGCGACTCCTCCGGTGAGCTGGAGGAGCGACGCTTTTTCACGGCCAAGCCCGAGCTCAGCCCTCCATGGAAGGTTGTCGTTCGGGTAAGAGGGAATGTGACTTTAGAGGTAGACGGTGAGGATATGTCGGTTGGTCTGAGCGGGTTACATCGGAATAGGGGATGTATTTCCTGTTGAGGAGACGAATCGCACGATGTCGACGTTGAGACACTTCGTTGCGATGCCCAATCGCCAAGGCATTCGGGCCTTCGATCGGCTTCTGGATACAGGGACAACAGCTTGTTCGATGATATGATGGCTACAGGGAACAGAAAATTTCAGAATGGAGCGATGAGGGGTGGAGACTAGGGCTTTTGCCATCAGAGACGCCGGGCGATCAGAGTGACGAGAAAGAGCGTGACGAATGTGGACGAACAGCCATGACCGAGCGGATAGCGCGCCGATAGCGGCGATGCAGATGGGGCAGAGCGACAGCTGAGAGTACGGTAGGTGCGGAGAGTTGGGACAGGGCAACGCAGAGAGGGTTCCCGGCGAAGCGCGGAAACACGAGACAAGCAGGCAAACCGGCTCTTTTGTAGGCACAATACACGTGGGAGAGTGCCGACGATTTCTATTTATAGCCTGCGCGCATGTTGAGACCGGCAATCATCATACTTAAATGGGTAACATGAAAATATTGCTAAACTGGGGACGGTAATGGTTGCCCAAGGCAAAAACAACGCACGTAAGAAGACTATAAATAGGCGTATTCAGACATTAAAACCACCACCTGCAGATAGATGCCTTTACATTAAGTAACAGGAGATTATGGTGTTGATGAAATTCAATTGTCCTAGACGAGTGGGCGGAGGGGGGGGGGGGGGTAGGCTGCGCGCGGGATTAATGCGCAATGCGTTCCTACTATTTTCTCAATTTGTTTGGTAGTGCAAGCCGAGCGGCCGTTTAATTTCAGTTCTGCTCTTCGCGCTCCGCGTCGCGCTGTCAACACAGAGACGTCGCGCACCGGCCAGTTCACCGTCTGCGGAAAGTCAGCGCGCCATGACGACTGCTCTCACATTTGGGACAATTCCCCCATGGGACAAATGAGCTCGGTGAAACAAAGCTGCATCGCTTGAAGCCTGAGGATACTGTATTGTGCTGTCAGCTGCGTTCGTTCGGTGCCTCCTGACTCACATCGAATCGTTCGTCTCGACGATGTGTTCTGTAGTTATTGTCCGTATCCGTCGGAGTAGAGCCAAAACATCACGCGCACTCATCCGGCCCGGGCCGTCATGTTCCGGCGCCCCTGCCTGGCAACTAATTTATCCTAAACAGGACTTAGCGCGCCAGGGAATGGTGATGATTGGCCGATTTCAGTGTGTTAGCAGGGATGGGTGAAGTAATTACTTTTAACGTGGACAGGCAGCACTTATGCCGAACTCTTCCACGACGTGGGCGAAGGTCCCCATAGCTTTGCACCAACGCAGTCCCCTCCAGAACGCACTACGCTAGTGAATGGCGAGTCCCTGGCAGCCAACGCCACCCGTAATCTCTCACGTAATTTTGTTCGCGCCTCATTAGATGAGAAAGATATTGGGCGCTATACGGCAATAGTAGGGCGGCATCCTCGTCAAGGGATGAACCTATGAGGAGGGGAGGAGCATCCGGGGGAATGGAAATGGCTCATGTCGTACTTTGGAGTCTGTCCCGCCGTCTAGGCGCTTGAGTCTTTTCAACAGCAACGTACAAGGCATATTTAACGGTTTTCGAATGCAGTTACCATCGGCAGTGCCGTATATTGCGGTAGCACGACTACTATAACGTGGCCTCACCAGGAAGTCCTGCCGCCATGTCTTAGGGGACTCTGATGTTAGTGGCCCTGAACCTCGGGACGGCCTTAAAGGAGGGCAAGGATTCGTGGTAGATCGGATTAAGCCAACGCAGTGTGTTCTTCCCCGGTGTACTATTCGCAACCCTGGGTTTAAGTCATGGTCGCACCTAACAGGGTTTTTGAAGGCCGCCTGTCGTGGAATGTGTCTTCCCTAAAAACATGCGCCGCCGTCCAGCCCTCCAGCCCCGTCCTTCACTAAACCTGCAATTCACCTGGCAGCGCATTCCTTTGGACTTTTGCCGGAGAACAGGACGGCAGACGGTCGCTCCTAAAAGTATTCGCGTTTAGCTTCGCAAAGCAAGCGCCCAAAAATCGAATTGCCCCCCTGCACATACGGCCGCCCGTGCAAATGCCGCAGGCGTCGGACCCTGCCGGGGCGGCTACGAAGTTTGGTTGAGTGTTATTGGAATGCTCGCAGCTAGACTTTTTTCCAAATCTAGTGACGATTGGGTGTTCGAACCTCTGACGTATGAAATTACGGTGCGCGAGTGTGTGTGTTGGCTGGGGCTAGCAGTGCCGGACGGATAAAATAGCGCTGCCAGATCGATAGCTGCCACATTGCATCCTGCACGACGACGGGTAGAACAACCTCCCGTTGGACGGAGTAAATCCGCTAGGTCGTGATAATGAGATCCGGAGGATATACTGGGCGCTGAATCGTCTGAGATCTCAGATTTCAAATCCAGGAAACAAGGAACTTATCGGGTCATTTCGAGGAATTCTTCCGGGATTTCCTCAGAGCTTGGGTCAAGGTTTCCCACTTCATATTCAGAAAACATGGAAGAGCATGGGTTTCTTGGTGAGCTTCCCCCGTTCCAGAAATTCCAAAGGGAAGAGAAATATGTGTGAAGAGCGGAAAGGAAGTGCCACATACAAAGACAGAATAAAGAACAGCGAAAAGAGAAAGAGGAACGAGTGTGAAGTACGAGAGAGCTGTCCGGAAAGAAGTAGAACGACGACCCACCTGAGCTGGATTCTCCCATCGCTGTTTGAAGTCCTCTCGAGCCTTCTCCAGAAACTCCTTGACTGAAAAACGAGTGGTTTAGTTGAATGGCAGCTAAGTAAGAACTTCAAACACACACATCACTGCACACATCTACATTGTCGGCTACAATCAAACGCTACCGCATTCCTCCAGGGACCGTGCCGGATCCCAAAAGCGCCTCCACGCACGACACGTACCCCGCCCGTAAACAGCCGCTTGAAGTGCGTATCAACGGTAAAACAGCGAAAAAGTGACTGGTGACTCACAGAACTTGATCTGAAGCTTCTTGTTGCTGGAGGACATATCTTGCCTCAGGCAGGCATGGACCGGAGCACCCGTATTGGGCTGGCGGCCGCGACGCACCCGCCTCGCGCGCGCCAACCCTCCTGTTCCTCAGCCTCGCACAACGTTACTCTCGACATCGCATCACTGCCCTCAATGTGCCCATAGGCGCCTCGGCGCCAGATCAGACCCGGAAAGACGGTGCGCGCATCGCGAAAGCCATGATTGGCTGCTGATCAGCCGTTTGATCTACGCGACGCTCTGATTGGTGGATTGGTTATTGTGGTTACCGTAAGGGCAGAACTAGCCAGCCGCGGACACTTAGTGGTGAGCAGTTGTCGCGCCGAACGAACACTTTGAGTGCTACGCTTGGTGACCACACCTGAACTCTTTTGTTGCTATCACAGCGTTACGAATCCTCCCTTCAGAAGAACCAGGCTTCAAATAGGGAAGGCTTTCGAATCCCCATGGAACTCGAATTGGGACCTAGGTAAATCGATAGACACCGTAAAGCTGGTAACAAATGTAGTGATCAAAGGATATGGATAAAGGGTAAAGCATTCGCCGTTAATCAGTCCCTTTTTGGGATGCGGCACGCATTCTACTTCCGTTGTACATCCGCAGGGGCGTTTGAAGGCGCATTTGACTATACGCATGACTTGCGGGGACCAGCTAATGTATGTAGTCAGCTTCGTATTATCCCAGACAAGTCTTGCTACATTAACCGAGCCCGAGGAATAGAAGATTGATTTGGCTCACGCCAGGCGACGCAACGAACCAGGATTCTTTTCCTGGACCGGCGCACGTGTGTGACGTGCCACTTGCGCATCCACTGTCAGCCGTGGAGAATTCAGTAACTGCTACTTGAAATCTGCCAGAAGGTGATGGATGTCAATTGCTGTGAAGTCACTCTGGTTGGAGGAGTATTTGGTTAAAGTCTTCTCTGAGAAATACCAGAGGCCTTACCTTCAAAATCTGGCATAGGCGCTATTGTACAATTAGGAAGCCGCTAAACTGAAATGGCATCAGGTTATGTCGTGACTGGAATATCGTACGGACTATTAGCCATCTGAACAGTTTCCCTGGAAGATTTATAGCAGCAGCTCTGGTCTCTGACGATCTTTGTAAAACTATCAGATATATCGAACTGGGGAGTATCAGTTCAAATATTTCAGGCAAGTGAGCTCAGTTCGCCGGTGGAGGTGGCCTCATGCTGCTCTCCAATACTGAGGATAAGACAGAGTTTTCACGACAGTATATCGACTCATTTAAAACTACTGGTGATAAGGGACTGCGTGTATTGCGGAATATTCAAGGGTTTTCAGCTTGGCCTCGCGTGGTCAAAGCATACTCCTGACTGGGTAGGGTATGGACATCCCTTCCATAAGCGCAGGTTTTGTAGACAGCCAAGGTGCGCACGACCACATAACCATAATCGCTTGATATGAGCAGGTTGCCTGATGGTAAGCATGCATATCACCGGGTCCTTATTGAAAAAAGACACTTGAAAAATGTTTAGTTTGACCTTTTATCTTACGATAAGGACTGAATTCAAAAGAAGTTGTTTGACTATAATATGATAGCAGGAAGCGCTCCGAAACTGAAGTGCACCCATGGGTATTTGAAGACGCGACGAAAGGAGCTCAAGGCACATATGGGAGAAAAAAAAAGCCTTGGTAAGAGTGAGTGTTCAACGGGCGTTTTCTCGTTCCTGGCTACAGTGGACTGAAGCTGGGCTAATTACCTTCGCTCAAGCACTTAACAAAAGTCTAATCATCGCTCCATAGTGAGCAGGGGGGGGTGAAAAACAGCGGCGCTCACAGCTCGCAACTGCTTACATCGACAATGAGAAGTAAGTTATAAACGAGCCTCTGTATTTACGTATACAAATGTAGAACTGGTAATCGCACTTTGCAGTCGTTTATTGAGAACCCGAACCGTAGTTTAACATCACGACAAGGCGACGGACTGATCCGTGCATACATGTATCAAAAGGCAATCTCACCCCGGTTGGCTGGCGCGGTGGGCCTACACTCCAGGCAAAAGCGCTAAACCTTCACTCTCACATCTGACACAAGTTTAATCCGTACAAGATTGAACGTCGCCGAATCGCCGAATGCTTCGGCATCGATTTTGACAACTGCTCCAGGGGAAAACGACTCAGCAGGGGCTTCTCATGTAAACTTGCTACACTATTTCATGGCTCATAAAAACCCGCGCACAAATGTTCCCATCAATTTATCACCTTCACATGGCAAATACAGCACACAGGTACCCAGACGCGGAAAAACCCAAATAAACTTATATTAATTATATAAAAAACAAGTACAATAGTTAACAAGATATGATTACGGTAACTTATTAGCGCTTCGGGTTTTTGTTGAGAAGAAAAAAAAGAAAAAACTTGGCATGGGAAAGCCTTGCTTTGGTTTGACAGAAAAGCTTCCAGCGAACTAATCTTAGGCCCTTAAATCCAATGTTAGGGCACGCTCTTTGGCCGGGGATGAAAAAATGGTTAGGAAAGAAAGAAGGGTTACGGGAGTAAGCAGGACTCACAAGAGAAAATGTGGTCGTCATCGTCAGCATTGACGTCGTCGTCAGTGGGACTGCTGACAGACGGCTTCAAGGAGATCGACGCCACAGGAGGTAAGGTGAACGAGGCGGATACGTCACAGTCAGCGGTAAAGACGTCGTCCGTCGTCGCTTCTGGCCGCACTGCCTGCATCCGAGCAAGCAAATGCGAACGAACTACGACCGCCGAGCACAGCTGACGGAGAGGCTCGACCGCCAGGCAAGCATGCGAAGTCGCAAGTTCGACTCGTCCACCTGATGCATCTCATGCGCATCCGTCACTGTCGCTTACGAGATCGCAGTGATCGCGTGCGATCGCGCGCGACAACCATAGCTCGTACACTAGTCCAGGTGACCTAACCTTATTTGGAGGGTTAGACCCTGGCCCGTTTTCTGGCCTTGTACGGTGGGGTTCGCCGCTGATATCTGTACAGGTATCAGCTTTTTTCTTCCGAAACCACCCCCTGTTGATGTTAAAATTAACCGCTACGCGAGTAGTCGCACTGAGCGGTGATTTATTGCCGCCAACGGTTTTTTGCACCGCGCCATCAGTCACTACAAGGACGTCAAGCGGGATTGATCTATGAATAGAAAGCTACAGTTTTACAGGGATCAGAGCTCAACTAACAGCTAGAAACCATGCCAGGACTTCGTCCAGATGTGGGACTGTCCTGTGGTGAAGGGAACATAAAAAAAACGCTAAGAGCGCGGCTGCTTGGGGAGTCTTCTTCTTTTGCGGCGAACGTCGGGTGCTCGCTAGATCAGGAAAGGATGTATTTTGGAATAGGTGGCGGCTCAAATCCATGTTTGGAACACCGAGGGGAGACCAAGGAAAGTGAATGCTAATCAGAGAATCGGATGTATACGCGTTTTTCGTACAAAACAACACATGTTGAGCAAATGCCGGCAGACGAGGTTATTTTCGGAGGGCCTAGTAGTTTTTCATCCAAAGAAACCTGATGGCAAACGATTTTCTCGTTGAGAACTGCACCGATCATACATGGAATCCTTGGAGTATTGGAGCTTCTTCCAAAAGACGTTCTGTGGGGATTTTTTGGTGACACCAGTCCTTCGAGAGGTCTAGATCGGGCAGTGTCATTCTGATAGATTCAATATTTCGAGAGGGTCACGTGCGTAGTGCCAATTTGAAAATTTCCAACCGCCTCCTTTCCGTGGGCTAAATACGACTTCCTCCACCACACACAAAAGATGTATTAGTTGATAAAATTCCTAGTGTTTTCTAGTTCTGCTTTATACGAATTTTTCACAAAACATTCACAAAAACCTGTCAAACTCCTTCAGACCCTCGATTTCGAAATTCGCAACCAGCTTATCTTCCACCTTCAACCTAACCCAATTATGGTTTCTGCCCTCAAAAACTAAATGCGACGAAGAGACGCACGGATGACTCCTTCGTAGTTCTGCAATGCTCCAAAGCATTTCGTTTCGCCGAAAGGATCTTGACACAGGGTAATGGCACGCCTCGAGAAACACCTTTATTTCTTGTTATGCTCTTGGACTATCGGCAAATAACTCCTCAAGTGGCATGTGTTGAACATCACATGGAAATATGGTGTTGGCAAGGTTTGACACCGAATGAGCTCAGCGGCGTTAAAGTGCCAATATGGCGACAGACAGTAGTGTAAACAATTGATGATGGCTAGTTAGGTGCTTGTTAGATGCAATGATGCATTTAGTTTTTAGTGGTAAAAGTACAGAACATTTAAAAGGGAACGGCGGCGCTTTCGCAAAAACTGTGCGACGCTATGCAACATACGGGGCATAATTGTGGACGATGAATTGAAAAAAAATTAAAAACTTGCTTGTTGATGAAATCGGGAGAAAGTTTCTTAAGCAGAGAGGTAGAGGCTTGGGAATTGTTAGCCATCTATTGTTTCCAGAAGTTCTTGTTCTCTTTTAGGATTGAGTCCGTGAGAAGATGCCCTTCTTGCGATAGCGCCAACACGGTAGTTCTGCGAGGGTGATAAGTGGCCGGAATAGGCACAAGCTGCAAGACGCTCTATCAATTACTCGGCCATTTTTAGACTTATTTGGGAGTCGACTCTTTGGTTGTGAGTATTAAGAGCTTTCTCCCAGGAAGATTACAGGAGTTTCTATAGGACGACAGCTACGTACCTTCAGAGGTTTATGCTTCGTTGCTGCTCAAATTGACCAGTCTGTAAGGGAGCAGTGTAATAAGCGGTGGCGCGATCCCATTCCTTATTATATATTGGGACAAATCTGGATCAAATCTACTTGCAGACTACAAGCACTCTGAAATCGTCCAAGCGACAGTATCGTTTGATTGGGTAAAGTGCTGATCACTTGACCGTGGCCATCACAGTTATGGTTACATCGGAAGTTACGTTTAAGTGCGTAAGTCGTACCCATATACAATCAGGATGGAAGTGAGTTCGCGGCGTCTTCATTTTGAGCACCGTTATGTGGAATGGAATCGGGGAGATGGGTAGGGACATTTTTTTTGGCTTATCGTAGCGACTAAGCGCATCATTTTTGACCTTCAGTTTACTTTTGGGGAGGATAATGGTAAAGCAGGGCCGTAGGACTAAGCGCACTTATTTTGACTTCAGTACTAAGGATATTGCTACACTACCTAGTATTATCAGAGTATATCGATTAGATTCGTTACGTATCAGCTTCTGTATCTCATTCCTCAAAAACTGTGAGAGCAATGGGGTGCCCCCCCCCCGACTCCTTTTCACCATCTTTTTGCACGGAAGTACCTATATGATAATTTCTATACAACAATAGGTTAAAGAGAAACAGGCCTTTTGTGGTAAAAAAACTTTCCTCTCTATAATGACCCGGATGAAGTTATCGGGGCGCTTATCGCAATATACGGGGCAAATATCAGTTTCGGCAGATGTCAAAATAAGCAGCGGTAGCAGAACCGGGAAGATGAGAGCGGGCACGTTTTCTAGAATAACACCTCGTTCCACGCCTAGGGCTTGGTCCGGTCTTCAACAGAAAGGATGTTTCACGCGGTTTAAAATGCAACACCACCAAAATGCCCCCGTATCTTGTGGTAGCGCCATTATCGGTCCCCCTACGCCCACAACCATCGATAACGCCCCCGTCTACCAGGCAGTCATCGCGCCAGAGTAAAATGGTTTCCATAAGCATTTTGAATTAAATGCGCATCATTCCACAGGAGCCTCACGCGAGCATTCATCCAGAAGTGTCCGAGGTCTGAGCGCTCTCTTCAGTCGACTCGGCTTTCTCGCCCAAGAGAGGCATTTCTCTGCATCTCGTGCGCCGGAATTCGTTTCGTGGAATTGCCTATTACTTTTATTGAGGTTTTATGAGTTGTAATGAAAACGGCTGGAGATTGTGATCGTTCCCCGTGCAATTCGCAATTCGCGCGAATCGATGCTGACAACCCGAAAAAGGCGATGGCGTACGCCGCCGGGCGTCAAAAACACAACAACAAGTCAAGAGGAAGTGCCGAATTCAGCAGAGAATTCAGCTGACGTCAATGTGCTGGCCAGAACACGCATGGCCACTAAGGCAATATTCACACTTGCTATTCGGCTAGCAGCGTTCAAATGATGCGTTCAGAGTGAGTAAGCGGTTAGACAGGGTCACAGAATGGTCCAAGGCCACAGTAAGAACCCGTTGGGTAGTACGAGAAGTCAAAAGCGAAAGTGCAGCACCCACCTGTCTCCAAATAGCCAGGAGTAACGAAGTCCGAATAGGAGCAACGTGCACCACAAGTGCAACAGTCTTTACCACTACAGCGCACCTCCTTCTGTAGTCCTTTACCAAAGAAGAACGACGATGCCAACATGGACTTCAGGAATGTGCTGGTGCTCATTCAGACAGAACACCAGCAGCAGAATGCTGGTGAGGCGCGAACATCTCGTGGCCCGTCATAGTATCAGAAAAGGCAGCCGGAACCTGATGGGCGGAGCCACGCAAATGGTCGACTGAGGAGTATCGGTGAGAGAGGGTGTTGGAGTCGACGGGCTAAGCGATGGAGAATTTGTGGTCCTCGCTGCCGCGTCTCTAAAAGCAGGAGCACAGCCGCCGCCCACAATTAGCCGTGAAAGGTGCTGAGGTGATTCTTGTGGAAGTTGCCAGGGTCGCGAGCGGAGCTGGTTCTTGCGTCAGATTTGGTCCGCGGCGATTTCCGGCGCTATTCATCGCGCTTACCTTGGTTCGTGCGCGTCCACGGCAAGCGCACGGAACCGAAAAAACGACCCAAGTCGCGCACTTTCGCACATCTGGCCATCTGCCATCTTTCCGCTCGCATAAATCATTCCCGAACACCAACGAAATTGTCGGCCTGGGGCACTAGGGGAATACCCTTTGCCTTCACAAGGCCTTCACCCCGCCACTGTAGAACACACGCAATTCCAGTAGTACTAGATAGTGAGAAACTACTACATCATGAAGTCCAGTGGTGGAACTCACTTCCAGACGAGGACTTGGATTCCTTTGAGCTCGACCCTTCATCGGAGGTTTTGTTTTTGAGAAATTTCAGCATAATCCTAGCCGCTCATTCGTTGCGCACTGCAGAAAACGACGATGTGATCATAACGCGGACGAGTACAAGCGACAAAAATGGCGAGAATTTGTGAAAAGAAGTGATATCAGCATTCTTTCGGCGCTATCGCAAAATACGGGGGCACTGTGGTGGTATTGCATTCAAAATCGCCTGATCTTCCCCACTGCATTCAATCGAGGTAGTCCTCGAAGGGCGCAACGAGAGGAAGGCTCAGGGCAGGGTCAACCTCACGTTGAACAATTCCATCAGAAAAATTATTTTTCGATCCTCCCTCCCCCCCCCCCACGCTGTTATTATAGTATTCAATTCTGAGACCAGCTGACACAACCATCCCCACCCACATTTCCTCCAAAACAGTCGCCCGAGCGAAGGGTATATATATCGAGAGTGAAACGGCAAATTTTTTCGTACCACCCACAAATCGTAAAGTTCCACACTATGATCCCCGTTGGTGTAGGCTTGACGCTGCCTCCGACCTTGCGAATACGACCCCCCCCTTTCGGATACGACCCTCCTCGTTGGACTTTGTCCAACGCACGGTTGACCCTGCTCCAGGGTGCTTGTGCAGGTTCCATTTTCCCCGATATTCCTGCCCTAGGTTTGGTCCTAGAGGATGCCCCCGTATCTTGCGATAGCGCCATTCTCCCTCATCAATGAAACGAGGATGAGTAAAGAATCAAAGAGTAGATGGAATGAACGAGACAAAATGATGATGCATTGATTGAATTGTATGAGAGGACGAGAGCAGTCAGTAATCGCATGAGTAGTTATGCTAATGCTTCTGGCGGCCCCGACGGCGATCTGTAACGGGACGATGAGCGCGACCGCGTGAACATGACGGAGGAGTAAAGGAGAGGAGGAGTGCCAAATTTACCTGTACACACACAGAACCCGCGAGACTAACATGCGTAATGGGAAATTCATTGAAAGAACGAGTTTTTTTGGGAATCTCCCAAATGGGAGAGCATCTTGTGCCAAGGAGCATAAACCAGCTACTAAATACGTCCTTCTGTCGAGGAGGGAACCATAGAAACAATGAACCATGCGATCGGCGGCCATCATCGGGGTATGTAGCGGCGATGGATGGAGTCCGTGGTGGAAATTCGAAACCAACCGGAATGACGGCCATGTGGCATTCCTGCCCTCTCTCCGTCTCTTCCTTTCTCATTTTCCCCGTGGAGGAAAAGAAACAAAAAGGAATAGTTGGCTGATAGGAGGACAACTAGTGCTTGATGTTGCTACAAGGAAATGATGGAGAAGCAGATGATTCACATAGGCGCGGAGTAACAGACAGACGATCAATTCGCCTGAAGCTAAGAAGGCATTGAATGAGCTGGAGAGTTGATGCCGGGTTGTCGAGCAGTAGGAATGAGCTCGGAAGAGGCAAAGCAGGGGCAACTGACAGAAAAATTGATGAAACTGGAGTTAGGGACAGGTCGGATTAACATTTGATCGATGAGAGTAAACACACTTCCAGGAGGTGTGCACACCATCAAACGCCTCATCATATTCTGCAGCGCCGATCGACCACATAAAGCTATGAAACGTTATCGATTCAACTGTACAGCTAACAATAGTAACAAAACGATGAATCGATTCGATCGATAACGATCGATAGCGGTGTTTTAGAGCGGTGATGGCGAAGCAGACGTTTATCACTCACAGCGTGCGCGCATAATGTGAGACCACCGCACTAGTCGAACTGTGTTGGCGGCGAGGTTATGGGTGTCGACGAAGGCGGAATTGAGAGTGTAGAGTGGGAATTGGGTAAAGGGTTAAAAATGGCGCTAGACGGGCCGAGTGAGCGGGCCTTGAAGTCCAGGATAAGTCGTTGAAAAGAAAGTACATCGAGTATGGTTGAAGAGTGCGGGAGTGAGGGGGACGAGTGTAGGAAGTGGTGGAGGAGAAGTGGCCAAGAAGTTGCATCTAGGTCCTCATCAGGAATCGGCTGCTGCGCTGCTGGGCTGCTGCTGCTGCTCCATTCGAGAAGATGTGTCTAACATCATATTCTCCCTCCGAAAATGGCCCGAAATCTAGGCGTTGTCGTGCATAAGCCCGTCCCCGAGAAACACCCGGCTTTGTCATTCGTAAGTCGTCGTCGTTGTCAACAGTTGTTCTTGTAGAAAGTCCGAGTATTCTGAGGGGATAATAGCGGGATAGGAACTACTCCACTCCGATTTAACTATCCCTCTTTACCGCGCAAGGGAGCAGTCAACTCAACTGTTTCGATTTACGCAACAAGCAATATTAGGGAAAAAGTCAACAGAAGAAAAATACTGCAGCGCATCTATGGCAACTTTCAGACCGAGATTCCACCCTTGGCTACTCCATACCTCGGGCTAGGCAACGATGGTCATATCTCTAGTTCAGGACGCTTTTGACCACTTCAGGCAAACATCGATTTGTAGTCTTCGTCGTTGTCACAGTTATGCGCAGGTAATAAGTAATCGGAATAGGAATATGCAGCTTAATTCATGGCTCTTTCTTTACCAGAAAGGCGATATCAGCTTCGATTACGCAACCGAGGATGGGTGAAAATAGTCGCGCAAGGATGAATAGATTCTGCACTTATGGCTATCGCTGCCAGAGTCAGGGAGTTTCAGGGCAGAATCCCCGTGGGGTCATCTCCCAGGCTTGCAATGATGTTCCATGTCCTGGATTTAGGACGCGCTTCTTGAACACTGTGGGCGCGAACCGTCGGCTTTGTCGTTGTCGTTATCACTTAGCTTATGCACGGGATTAATGTGGAATTAATGGAACTACTCAATTCTTAATTCACTGCTGCTTCTTTACCAAGAAAGGCGATCAGACGTCAAACATTGTATCGATACGCGGCGCACCGATTGTTAGGGAAAAGTAGACGGAGGAAAATAGTAAGCTGGTTCCGTGACGAGAGAGTTGTCCTGAATGCCAGGTTCCACCCAGCGAAAAGGACCCATAGCTATTGACGTGAATTTTGGGGTCTCTAGGGACATGGAACGCGCTATCGAAGATGGGGGAGCATCGAGGTAAAAGTCCTGAAATGCGTAAAAATCTCCTTTTTTTGAACGGCAGAAAACAAAATCTTAGGCGGAGAAGAGAAGGTCCTGGATGCAGAAGCAATTTTTTCTCCCTTAACACATTGTGGTGAAGACCACTGCAGGCCGAACCTCAGCTTCGTCGTCGTCGTCGTTGTCACCAGTTATACCGCCAGTCAGCAGTACTTCAAGGGAATAATAGCGGAATAAGGAACTACTCAAGCTTCAATTCAACTGCTCCTTTCTTTACCAAGAAAAGGCGATAAGCATTCGATTACGCAACCAGGGATTGTGGGAAAAGTCGCCAAGGAGAACACATTCTGCCCTTATGCTATCCTGCCCAGATCCAGGGAACTTTCAGCACCACAGATTCCCCCTGGGCTCCTCCATCTCAGGCCCAGGCAAGATGTCATATCCCTAGTTCAGGACCGCTTCTTGGCCCACTGCAGGCCGAACCTCAGCTTCGTCGTCGTCGTCGTTGTCACCAGTTATGCCAAGGGAATAATAGCGGGATAAGGAACTACTCAAGCTTCAATTCAACTGCTCTTTCCTTTACCAAGAAAAGGCGATAAGCAGTCAAAACCATTGTATTCGATTACGCAACCAAGCATTATAAAGGAAAAAGTCGACGAGAAAAATCAGTACAGCTGGTCTCCGTGACCCGAGAGTTGTCATGAACCCCAGGTCCCACCACAAGGATCCAGCTTTGCCGAGATTTTTGAGGCCTTCGTGACAAAGAAAGGCGCTATCGCAAGATAGGGGAGCATCGTGGTAAAAGTCCACTTGAAATCGCGTAAAAATCTCCTTTTTTGAACGGCACAACAAAACCTTAGGTGGAGTAGAGAGGACTCCAGGATGCAGGAGCAATTTTCCTCCTTAACCCATTCGTGACCGTGCTGGATTGCGCATTAGCAGGAGAGTCAGGAAATCTTCCTACAATAAAATTTGAGTGGATGGATATTTCTCCTGCCCAGGGCTAGCGTAGATGAATGAGGGTATAAAGATTCTTTTCAGGGAAGAAAACTTTTCAAATTCCATTTGAAACACGTCAATACCGCTGGATGCCATTTTCAGTGGTGAGATCTTTGGCAGCCACCGGTGGCTGCCATTGTCACGAGTGGGTTAAAGTTCCTGCCCCCTCGTGGGCTTATTCCAAGGGAATGCCCCGGTATCTTGCGATAGCGCCTATAGAAATGGCGGCATCTCGGGAAGACCCTATTTTTGGCACTCCAACACAATCGAAATGACCTTCGTTGTGTAACTGATGGTCTTTACGAGAACGGAAGGCCACGCGGCAAGTGATAACCCCAAAGAAGACACTGCCAACACATTCACATGAATACGACGACGAGAGAACACGAGAAAAGACGGCGAGATCCTCAATTTTCGATGCAATCAGGTTTGTGAGGCCCCGACTAAGGAGGTGCGCGTCGCGCATAAGCACCACGATTACCGAGAAAAGACACGGGCCCGAAGAAAACTCACACAATCAAAGAATTTTCAGAGCAGCGTATAAAAAAGGAGCCACTCCTTTCCCATAGAACAACAATAAAAACTGAATAGAGCTGATTCAAGACAGCGTGCGCCCAATTAGCGCACACTGCGTTCACACGCGGTGAATTGATGATGAAGCGAAAGTGAATGGCCGGAGGAAGGACATGTTGGACCTTCGATAGAGAGAACGTAGAATGAACGGGATAAAGTTCAAAAATCAATAATTCATCGAATAGCACGGGAGTAAAAGAGAAGTTTTGTGTCTTTAATGACGACGGGCTTGGAATGGAAGAGCCGAAGCGCGGCGGCGGGCGCCTCTCGAGACGCTGCGAAGGACGCGGGCGACGCGATTCAAGTTCAACGAGAGAACGGCATGAGAATGGCGCTGAAGCAGCACGGCGAAGCTAATTGGAGCCAGTAGCGCCGCGCAATTCAATGAAAGAAACTCTATCGCGCAATCGAAGTGCAATTCCGTCGCGCGCGCGCTTTCACTAGCTTTAGGATTTTGGAGGATGATCAGCAATGACGGCGGCGGCGGTGACGACGGCAGAAACGGACGGAACTGCCTGAGAGAAGCTGGAGCAGCTAAGAAGGATCATGGGTGTGAAGAGAAGTTCGATCTGATGTTACGGTGTCGATTGAGCGCCGCGCTACGCACCCTAATCAATGATTCGGTTATCAGCAAGTGTCCGGTTGCAATTGTCGCCGCGGCGATGTCAAGCATGGAAGGATGAAGCGCCGGCCGGGGGCCCGTCATTCACCTTCCATTATATTGGCCTTCACAGCCATGTCTTTCTCGGCCACCATTCGCGCGTCATTCACATCGCAAAAAGTCCGCACTCGCTTAATCGGAAATGTGTGTGCTGCGTCTGCCCCGCAAACTCTATCATCAAAGAAACAACATAGCTCGAGCTGTGGCTGTGAGAAGCAGCAGACCTTGTAGGGAGAGTGTGAGGGGCGGAAGAAAAGCATGAAAGACATGGAAGAAAGAACGAGTGGTAAGTAAGGAAGAGCAGGAAAATCACGTTGACAGAACTCGAGCAGATGAAGAAAAGTTGGAGGAGCCAGAAAAGTTTGTGTAACAGGCGAGTATCGACGTGACAGCTAGCTAGGATTAGGGCTGGGACTCAGCGCCTCGCTGCGAGACTTTCTGAAACTTCGGCATCCATTCGGCAGACACTTCGCTGGCTGAATGGCAGGCAGTTTTGCCCTAAGGCTGGACGGGGGGAGACGACGCTGGCTGGCTGGTGAGTTCAAAGCTTTGTAGAAGCCGTGAGGGGAAAGACCACTCTCAAGGGTGATTGAGAACGACGAGAAGGGGGAACCACATAGAGTGCATTGTTTTCGAGTGGAGGGCAGCCTCCAGATTCGAGTCGGAAACGCCATGAATTAAACCAGTCAATTCGTGGACCGCCCTTTTCACCCAAAACTGAAGAATGAATGGGTGGTAGTGGCGCGCGGGCGGAACTCCGTAATGACCACCTTGGGCGGCTATTATCCACAATTTAGGATTTTCTAAGAAAACAAAACACAGAAACGATCGGTGTCGAGTTCCGAAATTGGCAATGATGAAGTGAAACCTGCGTTTCTTGCGAGTGAATCGCCGCGCTGTAAAGGCAAATTGGTGATAAGGAAGCAAAGATTGTACTGATGGCTAAATATAGAAACGTACACAGGCCGAAAAAGAACGGTCAGGAATGCTCCTAATCGACCGTGTTTATTCCAGCAATAAAAACGCCGGCGATGGTTTTTGTTCATGTGAATTCAAATGAAAACGTCACGAGAACGAACGAAGGCGATTGCTGTGTGTGTTAATGGCGATTGCTGAAACGTTGGGCAGATAGTGGAGGCCGACATGACGGGAGACGGCAGACGAGTTCTTAGTGAATGAGTGACAAAACAGAGGCGAGACGGAGGTTGACCAAGAGGGTGTTCTTTTGAGAGGAGGAGACGAGGATAAGCCGCAAATTGCATGGGCCAAAACAGCTTAAGGGCTAGGGATTGGGCAGGCAAAAAAAGATTGAACTCGCAGCACAATCGACAATTGCGGCCCACCCCCTGCCTATTGTTCAGCGCTCATCGGCCTGCTATTTCAGTAGAGCTGTTCCATCCCCGACCTAGCCGCCACTGTGTATGTTTACCAGTTTTGCAGATCCCCGTAGTCAACAAAACCGAACCAAACCAAAGTTCTTTTGCCCTCTACGTGAAATGTGCCCCGTCCGTGCTCTCGCGTCAGTTATTGCGGTGCTTCGAAAGTGCTCCTCGCCTTAACGCCGCCAGAAGAGAGTTTTCTGCCGCAGCGCCCTTCGAGGCGCGGCGCGTGCTCATCGATTCTGGAGGCTTTTCGGCGATGGTCAGAACGAATGGGACGCCCTGATCCTCTTTATGGCTATCAAAAACACCTTTTGAGTTAATGATGAAGGGTTGAGGAAGTGCATTTCCAGACCAGCTGGACATTAGCTGACTGCATGGCTGACTATTAGCATCCGCTAGGGAAGACCAGCAATAGCGCAATAACTGATGACTAATGCGCGCACGACGCAGGTGAGTGTGAAAATAAGCGCCAGTTCCCGCATTCGGCCAATGCTCACGCTCCCCAAGTGAGCGCGAGCCCCACGTCAGTAGAGTGCACGTAGTGTTCGAGGGTGGGCGATGGGCGAATGACGTCGCGAATTCGCCCGGACCTTCTAAAGTTTATACGGGGTTGTTGCTAAGAATAGAGCGGGTAAATTAATGACGGGAAACCAGCTTTGGGTATCGATCGAGTTGATGTTCACATCACCGTCGTGCGTTTTCTTTTGCAACGATCACCAATGTGAGATAAGAGAGAGCAGGTGAAAGTGATGTGCGAGTGGCGCGACCACATTGACGAGCGCCAGCAGCGCTGGGATGAGCCCAAAACGGCTGTGGCCCTGGGTGGTAATGATGCTTTCGTCGAGTAGTCGAGCGCTAGAACGAGACCTTATTACCTTTACGCCCTGCATACCTCCTCACTTCACTTGCACATTCTCTCCTGTTGCGTTCAGTTAGCCGGCCGGCCGGCCGGCTGGCTGGGGCTGGCTGTCTGGCCAGCCCTGGCGGCGCTGGCTGAGGGAAGCACATGCCGCTGAAGTTGAAAAACAGCTTCCAAGATATATCTTCGACAGCACGCAGCAACGCATTGCCGCTTTTCTCTCGTATCAGATCAAGCACATTCCAACACTAGCGCTCGCCATAAAAGAGCGCCCTGGACCGCGCCCTGATTCATCCGCAGCGCTAGGGACAGGCCATAGACAATACCGACGTGACTAGTGAACGGACATCCACAAACAGAGAACAACTCAGAGAAACAGCACAGCACAGCACAAGGCACGTCAGCTGAACGAAAACAAGCCAGAAGCAGCAGAAGCGCTCATGCACAACGACCGGATGGATGCCTTACTTCGTTCTGGAGCTGGTGCTCGTCCGTTGGAGTACACGGTGGCGCCGGATCCTTGCGAATGCGAATGATCCTTACGGCTTTGTGATTGACTCGTGGCCGCGTTACCCATGTTGGTGTCGACAGTGAATGTCAGTCACGTCGTCGTCGTCGTCGGACAAATACACAGAATATGAAGGAGACGGTGGTGGTGGTTGGTGGTAGATCAAGAGAGTGCGAAGAACTCCACGTAATCGACGGGCAATAGGCCAAGTTAACGGGCTTGGTAACAGCTGACGCGCAAGTCGATGGAGACGCTAGAGTGGCGCCAGCTTCAAACACATCTCGTTGAGTAGTACTGTAATGTAAACTAGAGAGCAGCAGAAAGTTAACATCTGAGAGCACGAGAGACAATGGCGAGAACGAACACGCGAACAGTAGCAAGCATTGAGCATTAGAAAATCTTCTAATTACAAGGTGATAGAGGAAGAGGTGGAGCTTCTCGATAAAAACGGGTGGCAGTGTTGAGAAAATATGGGGGGGGGGGTGCGTTTATGTACTTATCTGGTTGAGGATAAGTAAATAATGGTAGTAATCGGGACGATAATGGAAGGCGCCAGCAAACGCAACGGTCGATGAGGGGATGTGGTGGTGGCTAGGAGTTCTGCAGCAGAATGATGAGGTCAAACTATCGCGGGAACGACACATGACGGCCATGGTGGCCAGGTGTGTTGGTGCATTCACCTGGCCGCACCATTTCAGCTTGAACCCCGCATCAATATCCGTCAAAAACTGCCAAGGGGAAGCGCCTCAGGAGCAGACTTCGTTCAACTGCTCGAGCCACACGGGTTGCTATATTGACAAACAAAAAGCGGACATTCAACACTTTCTGAGAGCCACCTCATAACAATTGATGAAATTGTAGTCGAGCCAAGGGTTCAGAGAAACCAACGGTTCCCACAGGCGCTGTAATAAGCCCCAAAGAGCGTCCACAAAGGGATACGAGCTGATGGCCCCATCCAAAACCAAAACCAGCCAGAACCAGGAAGGACTGGAGGCGCGGCTCTTCCCTGAGGCGCCGCGGCGGCCGCGGTAACATCTTGAGAAGTGAGTGTAAAATGTCGCGAGAACACAGCCGTCTGCGCCAAACAGAAATCGGCACACTTCACTGGTTTCATGCGTGATTTTAAACGACAAGAGCCCACACGTACCCTGATGAGGGCAACTGAAAGTTTATTTGAAGATTTCAGCAAGTTCCGAGAGGAATTACAGCACGGGCGAAGTGATCGGGAGAAGTATATGGGCCAGATGTTATGAAAAGCGCCCCCAAATACTCGCCCTTTGACCCCACAGATAGCTCCCATTCACTCACAACACCCGTTCGGAGTTTTATCAAAGAAATCAAGTGAAAAATTCGGGTCTCATTCAATAAAGGTGAAGCCATGCGGCTCGACAGTTCTTAAGTAAAAAATTTGGGTCCCCTAAGATTAGACCACCGTCAGCTTCTAGCCTGGTACTTTCCAATATATGCGCTGAGCATTTTATAACCGACACACTGCCCCACACAAGCTATACCTGATGCAGCGGCACCTGACTAAGAATTTATAATTGAAGATTTCGCAAGTTGCCGAGAGGCATCTATAGCACTGCGGCGACAGTGTATGGAGAATGATATAAGAGCCAGATGATTATGAAATCGCCCTCGAAGATTCGGCCCTTTGGACCGCCACAGTATAGCTCCATGACTTATAACACACGCTTTCTGTCGTGTCGGATAGTTTCATCAAAAAAAATCATGCAAGAAATTCGGGTCCGCATCCCAGTGATGGGGGGGGGGGAAGGGCAGGACGTCCGACCGTTCCTGCTCGACTACATGAAATTCAAATTCTGCAAGGGGTGGAAGATAACCCCAGGTA
>MU869668.1:0-28308 GCA_036418205.1 Ostertagia ostertagi | reverse complement strand
GGAGCAACTGAAAGCAGCAAGACCTTATTTGGAAAATAGTCGCGAATCTCTTCTGAACAGCAGTACTCACAACACAACTTATTTAAAGGATAAAGGATAAAGCATTTGCCGTTGATCAATCCCTTTTTGGGATGCGGCACGCATTCTACTTCCATTTGTACATTCGTAGTGGCGTTTGAATGCGATGTGGCCTATACAATGACTTGCGGGGGCCAGCCGATGTACAATAAAAGTAATGGCTTTATATATGATTAAACTTTTGTATTTGTGAAATTAAACTGTTTTTGTTTTTATTTTTCGATCTCAATATTTTTATATGTTTAGTCAGTGATTTTTTTCCTCCCAGACAAGTCTGGTACCAATTAACCGACCCCGGAGGGATGGAAGGCTTGGTTGGCCCGGGCGACTCACGACCTAGGATTTGATCCCCGGACCGCTCGCGTGGTAGAGCGTGCCACTTGCCACTACCCACCGCAGACAACCTTATACCGCTCTATGTACATCTAGCTCCACCTGTGCTCCTGAAATCAGATGATTTACTGCTCTGGAGCGGCCTGGTTCATGCCACTAAAGGCCACCAACAGAATGTCCGCTAGTGACTTCTTTGACTTAAGTTCATTATTCAGAATAACATTTCCGGCGGCAATTAAGCAGCTTACAAGTACAACGTGCTTCAAAGCTTAAAGGTTGCTCTATGTGGTCCTGACACCTTTATGCGGTTTACAATGTTCTGAACTAGTTTTCTTGGAAATTATCATGGGGATGAGTGGAGAGAATTTGGTAAGCGAGAGCTTTTCTAGCGCATCACAAGATTCATGGTATTGTGGTGGCAAATGCGTGTGAAACCGCGTGAAACATTTCCTTTATTTGAAACCGGGACTAAACCTTAGGCAAGAGAGAAGAGTTAGAGCAAAGTTCTCACCCCTATTAGGCCCCGCGTATCTGCAATAGCGCCTTTTTTTCTCTTGATGAATGAAAATGAGTGAAAACAGCGCTGAGTCAAAAGGAAAAGCCCAATACGTACCTGTTGGTGAAGGACACGATGGCGTAGGCGGGAGGTTGAACAAACTATAATGGGAAATTCTTGGAAACAATTCAAAAACAACAAGCGCCAAACATACTTGTTGGTGCAGGACAAACGGGGGTCGGTGGGCAAGTTGGGCATGCTGAAAGGTTGGGATATAGTATATCCATAAGAAAAGGGACCGCTTCACATACCTGGTGGTGCAGGACACACAGGAGGAGGTGGGCAGACTATGCACGCTAAATGAAGGGAAGAGCTGAATTGAACAGAACTGCTATCAAAGTACTACAAGAAATAAAGGTTCTTTTTTGCGATGTTTTTTCTAAACTAGCTCGTATTCGTTTCCCGCTAAAGATCACCTTAATATTTTTTCCGCATTTAATCTTACCTATTGTGAAATTGTTTCCTTGTTCTATTCTGTAGCGATAGTCATAAATAAGTAAATAAGATTACATTAATTAATTAATAAGACGACGATAACTATGGCCACACCGGGTCTAGGTGGACAAACAACTGGAGGGGGACAAGACGTAGGCAGGATCGAGCCAGCATCGATAGCGCACACATAAGTTACCAGCTCGGAGCACGACTTCGTCGACCAAATGCCATTCGGTGAGCCCGAAACAGCGCACTGATTAGATTGACCTGGCTGACCTGAAAAATTTTGAGTTTCCTTGTTCTGTGGTGCTGTTCCATTATCATCGGGCTTTGACAAATTCAGATGTGGCAATATTTTGTTGAAAACTTGTTGAAGACGAAGCGGAGCAGTGAATTATATGCGTCACTTGAAGTGAATTGGATACCTGCTCGCAGCAGCGGGGCGTTCATTTGTTTGCGTCGAGTTTGTCCTTGTGAAGCGTATGAGAATAAGAGCACCACCTTATTCAGCCCTATTTATTTGGTTGACCCATAATTTCTGGCCGATTTTCTCAATTTTCTTCATATCAAATGGAATAAGTTAATGTTGAAGAACACATCAGGACCTTCAGCCAGGATGATTCAGAAGCTTAAGTGCGCAAAGGGATAATTAAGTAGGAATCAAAATAGATCAACAACCAAACCCAACGATTTTGCCTTGCGACAATTTTAAGAAGAACCTTGCAAGGAGCGCGGTAGGCAAGATCAGCGCTACGTTTGCCCCACTCTTTGCTACTGATCGGGCACTGAGCTATTGGCTCAATAGCATACGCAAAGGCGATAGGAGCTGCAAGTTCGACCTCATCACGGACCCCCAATCACTTTCGATGGAGGACCGCTTGCGCGCTACGAATAGAGAAGTGCATCCAGACGCGATGGCAGGAAAGCTATAGCAAACCACCTGACGCCAGCCTTTAACGCTCCATGGAGTCGCCACGCGAGAACGAAAAGAGCTGGAGCGAGAATGGCGAATGCGATGAAAGCAGCGAGGCGTCGCCTGACCATAGACCGAAACACGCCTGCACCATCTGCAGAAGTTTCATTCTAGGACCGTATAGACAAGATACTCCCTGGTTGGTTCACCAGTGCAGATGAGTGAAGAGTCCCCTTACGATAACAACACGCAGCTCGCCCGGTGGCTACCTCGCAGCCTGGACGCAGCACATCAACCCAAAACCCGAGCTGTTTCATCAGAGGGTGTGACCCCCGTTTTGTTGGATTCGCTGGGTATCCCGTTTTGAGAACCATTTCACTTTATGCAGACAAGCATTGCGAAGGTAACCATGGAATAGCTCCCTAAAGTTAGGCCACGCAGTTGGAAAAGTCTCAAAATCTCTTTTAATCCGGAATAACGCCCGCACATTGCAAAGATAACTCGTCTCGTTTCGAGGGGCTGGACCACGACACCACATCTATCGTATAGCCCTTAAAGTTGCTCCATCGTACTATCACCTCCTCAGCCCCCTGAAGCAGCAGCTAGGAGAGAAAAAAGTCAGTAAATACAACCACCACCAAAAACGACCTCTTCGAGCTTTTCATCTCACAGCTTCTCTCGTTCTGGAAGGAATGCATCCATTCGTTCCTTAGCAAATGGGTGCATGTCAGTGATCATGATGGTGGTTATGTTTTGCTCAAAGGTCGCTTTAATATCAGAGGAAAGATAAACTTGAAGAAATCAAACTTGGTGAAATTCGCATAGGTTAAAGGAATCTTCCACGGAAAAAGCTCCGCCTCCATTACCACAGAAAAACGATACCTTAGGCCCCTAGCCTCATGAGCATAGCAAAAAGAACGGAACATAAGCGTTAGTTTCGATAATACTAATCCTACACACAAGACAAAATGATCACTCTTTCCGTGGAAGATTCCTTTAAAGGCACGCTCCACGATTAGGCGCGCTTGCCTCTTCCATCCCGGGGGTAGTAGGCAGGCGGACAAGTGTTGTTGTCGCACCCCTTTTGCCGCTTGAAAGTGCGCGACAAAGGCACAAGCAGCTCGTCCGACCTGCAACTCACACCTTGTCCGCAAGCCCCACCCTCCGCTGTCCGTTGCCACGTGGCGCTGCTTGAAAAGCGCGGGCGCATTTGAGGCAGCGGTCCCACCGCGATCCTGTGTCAATGGCACTGGAGCAACTAGAGTCAGGCTCGCGAAACTCGTCCAACGCGCCTTTTCTCTATCCCAAGGTGGAATGTTGCTGAAATAGGGGAGGTTTCTGTACGGGGCGTAATCTGTGATTTCGTTTGCTTTCCTTCTCTTTTATAGACCACCTCCCACCTCTAGTATCATGACTGAACGCTTTTAGACACCTATTTATATCCCGAATCTTCTTAAGGGTCCAACCACATATTGATACATGGTTCGGCTAGCTCCCAAAATCTGCGAATTGATGCAATTACTCGTGTGGGCATCTCGCAGAAGTCATCTTTGAAAAGTGGCAATTATCTGTGATTTTATGTCAGAAATCCGGGACGTGGGCCTTTGACCGAATGGGACAAATTATTCGAGCTGCATCAAGACTGACCATGAGCCCAGTTCGTATACGTGGCAGGTGTGCCATCATTCCATGACCAAAGTCCACCATCAAGGCTAGTCAATCCAATGTAGAATGGAAGTGGAAAATGGTCCGCTTGGGCAGTTTCTGCAAAACGAAAACCTTTGAAATAAGCTATTCGGAGTTCATATAGATAAAAAAGATGTCCAAGCGATCCCTTCCTAATAAGTCTCTGATGAACTGAGCAAGTGCAAATTCGAGCAGGATTGGCGTAGCAAGATCAATTGTATCTATACTCTCACCTATAAGCATGGCGTTTTCGTAGCCATTCTGAATGGAAACTAGGTGACCTCCGAGGCTCAAGCAATCTGTCTCGGCTAAGGAAAGGACTTTTTCACAGTGGAGAATTTGTAGCATCTGTAATTGAAATATAACAATGAGATCTGTTAAGTTGGCTCCGCAGTTTTTACTGACGTTTTTTTCATGGCGAGACGCACCTTTCAAATTCTTGGACGTATATCGTGCCTTGCGGGCAAATAGCCACCACTGGAAGATCACGTGCATCAGAGTGAAAACAGCTGTACTCACAATACAATTTTAGTTCCGTCTAATAGATCCACCTGTGCTCATGAAGCCAGACGATTTACCGCTCTGGAGCGGACTGGTTCCATGCTCCTACAGGCCACCAATAGAATGTCCGCTTAGTGATTTCTCTGACCTCAGTCAAATATTCAGACCAACATTTCTGGCGGCAATTTACGGCAAGTACAAGTGGCTACAAAGCTTAAAAGTTTCTTTATGTGGTCCTGACACCCTTATACGGTTTACAACGTTCTAAACTAGTTTTCTGGAAAATTATCATAGGGAACCCCGCTCTGAATTCGGTAATTGAGAACTTTTTTTAGCGCATTACAAGATACAGGGTATTGTGGTGGCAGTGCATGTAATTTCCTTTATTTGAAACCGGGACTAAACCTTAGGCAAGAGAGAAGAGTTAGAGCAAAGTTCTCACCCCTATTAGGGCCAGCGTATCTGCAATAGCGCCTTTTTTCTCTTGCGCTTATAATGAGTGAAACAGCGCTGAGTCGCAACGAAAAGCCCAGTACGTACCTGCTGGTGAAGGACACGATGGCGTAGGCGGGCAGGTTGAACAAACTATAATGGGAAATTCTTGGAAACAATTCAAAAACAACAAGCGCCAAACATACTTGTTGGTGCAGGACAAACGGGGGTCGGTGGGCAAGTTGGGCATGCTGAAAGGTTCGGGATAAAGTATATCCATATAGAAAGGGATCCGCTTCACATACCTGGTGGTGCAGGACACACAGGAGGAGGTGGGCAGACTATGCACGCTAAATGAAGGGAGTTGAATTGAACAGAACCGCAAGTTTTTACAAGAATAAGAAAAAACGATAACTGAGTCATACCGGGTCTAGGTGGACAAACAACTGGAGGGGGACAAGAAGTAGGCAGGATCGAGCCAGCATCGATAGCGCACACATAAGTTACTAGCTCGGAGCACGACTTCGTCGACCAAATGCCATTCGGTGAGCCCGAAACAGCGCACTGATTAGATTGACCTGGCTGACCTGAAAATTTTTTAGTGTCTTTTGTTCTGCTGCTTCATTCGTCGGCTTCGACAAATTTCAGATTTGTGGCAATATTTTGTTGAAAACTTGAGAAAAACGAAGCAGAGCAGTGAATTACAGCGTCACCTTAAAGATGACATTAAAGGCAAACCCCGGGATTAAACTGGTGCTAAGAGCGCTTCGTAGTGATAGCTTAGCTGCGGAACGACCTGAAAGTGGAAGGAAAGCAAGAGAATCTTTGGGAACGCTGAAATTAAGGCCTTAACCTTCAATAAGGTCGGATGTGGTACGATGGCGAGACAGGGCGATCAAAGAAGACAAAATACGCGAGAGAGCACGTCGTTTGAGAGAGCACGCTGATCTCTACATCAATGCACGCTGATCTCACCACCTCTCGCGGTGGGTGGGAAGCGTTGGAACGGGGTCGATGGTTGCAGGCCCGTAAGGATTAGCGCCCTAACGCGCAATTTTTGCGACGAAGCTGGAGTGATCTAGGTAGGTACGGACCTTACAATTTCCCTCGTGGTATCCTTTCCACAAGTCGGGCTAAACCCGGGGCTTTGCCTTTAAGTCCTGCCGAAGCAGCAAAGAGCTCATTTGTTTACATTAACTTTTTCCTAGTGAATGCGTGTGAGCCACGCACCTTATTCAGTACTTACTTATTAGATACATGTTCCGGTCATTTCCAAAATCTGCGAAAGATCATACTCGTTGTGCATCGCAGAAGTCACCTTTTTAAAGTGCAATTGCTTGATTTTATGCAGAAATCTGGGACGTCGCCTTTTGACCGAATGGGATATTTATTCCGAGCTGCATCTAGACTGACCATGAGCCCAGTTCGTATACGTGGCCAGGTGTGCCATCATTCCATGACCAAAGTCCACCATCAAGGCTAGTCAATCCAATGTAGAATGGAAGTGGAAAATGATCCGCTTGGGCAGTTTCTGCAAAACGAAAACCTTTGAAAAAAAGCTGTTCGGTGTTCATATAGATAAAAAAGATGTCCAAGCGATCCTTTCCTAGTGAGTCCTCTAATGAACTGAGCAAGTGCAAATTTCGAACAGGACTGGCGATATGCGATCACTTTATCTATACTCTCACCTATAAGCATGGCGTTTTCGTAGCCATTCTGAATGGAAACTAGGTGACCTCCGAGGCTCAAGCAATCTGTCTCGGCTAAGGAATAGGACTTTTTCACAGTGGAGAATTTGTAGCATCTGTAATTGAAAATATAAAATAAGATCTGTTAATATTGGCTCCGCAGTTTTTACTGACGTTTTTTTTTTTCATGGGCGAGACGCACCTTTCAAATTCTTGACGGTATATCGTGCCTTGCGGACAAATAGCTACCACCACTGGAAGAATCAAGTGCAGCAGAGTGAACATTATGGTCGATGCTCTCGGAATTCTTTTATCAGGTCTACTATCGACCTTAAGTAGCGAAGCAAAGTTCTTCAAGATAAGAGATACATAGACTTAACGTCACTTTTTCGCCGAGGTGGCGGCTGAGTCACTCAGACCACAGATCGTTCGAAGAAGCTAGTGAGCATGAGCATGCTTCTTGTGTGGTAGGTTAATTCATAAGGTTCTCACAGATTATGGTGAGTAACTTCATTTATTCTTGAGCTGACAGCATCTGGATGTAATTTTAAAGAATCGATCTTCTTTACAACTAGCATCACGACACGCGGTCCTAATCAAATCCGCTGATCAAGCATCTCCCAATACATCAAGCCTCACTTCCGGGAGCATTTAATTTGATTCCTGCCTGGCCCGGCTACTAAGACAACCACAGAAAATAGAATTGTTTACCATATGTAGCTAACCTTGTACGAAGTTATCTAAGCACCGATTAAGTATTAGGTAGCGAATATCTTAGTGTTGCTTTTTTGAGTTCAGGAAGTTTTCGGGGCCGATTACTATGGAAAATCAATATCTCTGAAAGTCCTTTTGCTCATAAATACTGCGAAATGTGTTGCTTATCAACCAGTGCTGAAAGTTATGTACGTATACCATGAAAAGCTGAGTTGGGATGAAATGGTGCCCCGGTAGCGTAACTGGTAGCGCACTTGCCCGGAAAGCGAGAGGTGCGGGTTCTAGTCCCGCCTGGGGCGAAAGTTTTGTTCACAACCCAGCATTCTTGTGAAACATTCGCAAGGCGAACTGCGGCCAAAAACAGCAGTTAACAAAAAAACAAGTCAAAAATATTGCTTGTTGTTTTCTATTGTTGGTTCACAATTTAACTTTCCCCCAATTTTTATACTTTTTTTTGAAAATTCCTGGGTCCAGTGTGCAAATTCGCATGTGTGTACCAAATGCTTCAAAATTCTTGCTGAGAGCTACAACTTTCCCCACCAAACCAACATTGCATGGAGGGAATACTACCATTTAAAATGCTCATCGGTTTTTCACAGTTTTCTCAAAAGACAGTGAAGTCTTTGAAGTGATGCCCGCAATCGTCGTCAAAAAGGTGGCCCTAGTTAAATCAGTCGAGACGGGGCTGCACCAGTCTTGTGCTGAAATGGTAGGACACCTTAGCAGTGACTGATCGATGATGCACAAACGCTTTAACGAAGTTGATTGCACAAGAAATTCTAATAAATGTGCTCATCTGCTACTCACGTGTGCTCAAAAAGGGTGCGTTTTTGACCCTATGTGGCAAAAAAGACTCCGGGAAAAATTGTCCAGTTGAGCTGGTAAGTAATAACTTTCCACACCATACAGTGCAGACCCTACTCTAACTAACTGTATACTTCTTTGTCCAGGCCTAACTTTTTAGCAAGTGAGAGGGATGATTTGTCAGATGATGTCAAAACCGACCTACTCTTTTTCGACTCAAAAAATTCCTAGCTTTAATCGTACGAGGTTTCCACTCATACTGGTAAATGGGAAAGTGCTAATGAGTCATTCGATGATATGCTGTTTCACTCCCCGGATTCTGAATTAAAATATTGGTGGTCCGAAACTCGTGGTGAAAAAACGACACTAAGATATCCGGTACCTAATAGTCCATTCAAAAGGACAACGACTTAATGCCACCGAAATTTTAAAAAGTGTTTGAGAAAATTAGGGGTTAATATGTCGGTCAAAATCACAGCTTAATGAAGGCTATCAGTGACTTCCCTTTCATTCTAACTCATTTCCAGCAGCTGCCAAAATACTGTTTAAACCAGACTTCATTGAACATCCCAGCCGGCTGTGTGATTTACAGGTTTGGAGTTGATGTATATGTTTTCATTCACGCGACAGTACGAGGTCGCGAGAATGAACGTGGCCACCTTATGATTGCCGCTTGGCACTATTTTGAAAAAAAAAATCGGGAAGCTCCATTCAAATAATGAAAAAGTTTTGTCACTACGGAAATCGAACCTTGGACCATTTTTTCATCACTTTTTATGGGAGATGTCTGCCAAGGCTCAATCAGTCTTTCTCTGCCAAATTGAAGGATTGTCTTATGTTTGAAAACTTGTAACACCTGGAACTATGGAAATAAGACTACTGAACTGTCACTCCTTACCAGTATTGTAATGTGAGCTAAGCCATGTTCATAATTAATGCATGATAATTCTCTTCGAGCAACTTCATCGAAAGGTTGGGGATGCGTCCACAACTCTCCCGAATCACAGAAGGATAAATGATAATCTTCGACAATGATCAAATCCTTTTTAGAGCTGCTTCCGTCCGAAACGTAGGGGGCACTTAAACCATTGGCGCTACCAAGCACTTTTGGCCGCGTCTGTGGAGATGGGAGGAGGGATAGTCGCTGGACATGTCAAAGCTTTCAAACATTTACCCAGACAGTATGGTACCGGGTAACCAACCCAGGCTGACGAATAGCAAAGCTGGCCTGGGCGAGATCGATCCAGACAATGCGTGTAGCATGCGGGGTCACTGACTACTACACCATCTCCGTATTTAGTTACATGTTTGGTCTATGTACTTTCTCGTGAAGCATCCGGTGTTTTCACCCCCCTGGAGATTGAAATCACCTCTTTCAGGAGAATGGATCGGAATCTATCTTGCGCCCTTTCTATTGACCTTAGTCCTTGCGCCATATTAAGAACGTGAAGGACGAGTAAGTGCTAATGTCTTGTTGATAGGTGCTGCTTCTCTGTTTAATGAATTTCATTGCGGCCTCTGAAGTTATACGAATTTCATTGCGGCTCTAGATGTGTTTAGCTCAATCCAGCAAGGGCTCCGACCCTTTTGAAGTCGCTCGAGTCGGAATAGATTTCTTAGAATGGCAACACCATTAAGTGTAAATCATTTGCTGTTTGCGAACCATTGAAAACCAAACCCAAAGGCCATACACTATATTCGGTGAACAAATGGGGCGCAGCCCAAAAAGGTTGATCAGCCGCGGAGCTGCTCTCGCGCACCCTGTACTGAGGTACATATAGGAAGTTGCGCGGAGCCACTTGCCTTCTGCTGCGCTGCTAGCAATCCGCGAGAAAGTCGTGACACAAAAATAAATACTGAAGGATGAATGTTGTGAAAGGAGGAATTTTGAACGCGAGGGCTATACGAAATTTAAAGCGAGAAATTACGATAAAATTTCTGTGCAGCATGGAAGAACGAGCAGCACTTCAAGCAGTAGCTAGAGCCCAAAGGAATCGAGATGTGGCCTTTTTGTGACTAAAGGTGCGCTCGTTGCAGCGCCCTGGGGCTGCCAATCCTTTCTGAGCTCCGCCTCCGCCTGTGCTCCGCCCCTCAGCAGATCGCTGTTCGATTATCATTCTGATAAGGTATGCCACTTCGAGCGCGTATCCAATTTTTTTCTCATGGAATGCTATATCAATCAAGGTATGATCTCTGGTGGTATGATGGCAGCTATGGTTTAACGAGTGCCGACGACCTCTTAGTTGGTTGCCAACTCGTCCATTATCGGAGGTCAACGGGCAGAGGAAGTGGTCCCATTTTGCGCGTTTTTGACGGATTTCTTTGCTTTTTTCGCTACTAGGGCATTATTCAGCATCTTCACTTCCACTATGAGCACAACAGAATCCTATCGCAATCTCTCGCTTTAAGGAGTTCAACATCGTGTAATTTGCAAACCAATTGAGATGGGTGGAAACATGAAATGTACGAGTTGCCACCAACTCGCTTAAAGGGCGACGATAAACCGCGCCATGGCCGACCTCCTCAACTTCCATATCCCCATTATTGTCCCATATTCAGAATACTGAACCGAAAACCACACTTCAGAAGTTCTCGGTGTGATATTGAATGATCAACGCAAACTTCGCCCACTTATTTGCTTACGTAGACTTTTCGATATCGGATCAAAAACTCCTGACCTTCGAGTGACTGTTGGATGGTGTACCGTACCCTATCAACTTTTGTGACGATATTCTCCACGACTGTAACAACGCAAATAATATAATAAGAGATCAAAAAACGGGAAGACCTAAATCGGTGGACACAGCTCGCGAGGTACCTCCCAATACCATGCTTTACCGTACGTTTTCGCATACAGTAGATATATAGAGATATCAGGTATATAAGCTAAGCGTCACTTTTTCGTCAAAGCCTTACCTGAGTCACCCACGTCGTGAACCCTAGCAGTCTAAAGAAATGATGACCAGCATGTATTATGAACGAGGAAATCTCACTTTTATTTCGTGCTCATTCGTTTTTTAAACTACCTACACAAAGTACTCCTACTTGATTTATTCTATTCTTGCCTTATACGATCCCGGTTGCCATGCTTGAATTTTTGTACGAGTTGTCGAGTAAGGGATGTACTTCTTGTCTCTGCAAAAATAAGTTTAGAAAGGAGTTTGGAAAAAAGGACTTCCTATATTTCATAATCGCCGCTGCATAACAAATGCGGCTTTTCGTCTCTTGAAACAATGAAACTCACTCGAAGATAGAAAGGTTTTCTTCGTGCTGCATCACCCACTTTTCGTTTTTGGGAGGATTTTGCGTAGGTGTATCATCACATATGTGGTGAAGCCAACGGTGCCTAAAATTTCAATGCAATAATTGTCGCTTCCCTAATTTTCATACTCTCTCAGTAAAAGCATATTTCTTGCCATGCGAACAAGTTTGTATCCCTTCTATAGTTCTTTTGTATCTATAGGTCGCGTCATAAAGAGAAACGGACAATATGATTGGAACAACTACATCTTTGGAAGTGTCTGCGAAAAACGTAGACCGTTGCTCACAGTAATGGCCAAACCTAAGAATTATTTGGCCAATCGTGTTAGCACGGGTGGGTTGTCATGATATTGATATGTGGCTCGTTGAAACGCCAAATGAAAGTTTTGAAGAACTGGGCACGGTGCGCCAAAAAATAAATGTAATGAGTGTGGCATAATGGTCGCCCACAATATGTCACTGAGATGCAAGAGTGGCGGTATACATGATTGCCGCGCAGTCTTAAGGGTGTTCAATAATGATGTTAATAAGGGACATTAATGAACGAAAAAAAAACAGATGAATCAGAAGTAGCTTACCATTCTGGAGGAATTTGTGTTGGATCATAATCGAGCCAGACCTGAAAAATAGCATTTTCAACAACAAAACAATACCTTAACCAAACTCATCACTAACCTTTTCGGGGTACTCCACCCATCTATTACGAGGCATGAAATAAGAGTTGTCCTCGTAGTATTTGTTACCAAATTTGTCTTCTCCAACAAGAGTCCTGCGCGAGTGACATCCATTCTGCAATGAGGGATGATCAAACTTTGTAGTAAGGGCTGATAAAAACCTGCCAACTTTTACAAACTGGAAATGCATAAACATGACATGTTAAAACACATTTCATTACTCAGAAAAAAGATCATTGGGAATGAAGATGGCAACTCACAAATATCTCTTCTTCAGAACAGCACGAACTCCTCCAATTTGTTTCATAATTCTAGCTAACTTCTGTATTTTGTCGATACCCAACCATTCCTTCAGGGGTGGCATCTTAGCACGCAACGAATTACATTAAATATTTCGAAAATGAATGAATATATAGAGATATCAAATATGTGGACATTGACCGAATAATGAAAAGGACTACAGCTAATACCAAGAGATTTATTACATTAAAGTCCTTATGTTGACAATTTCGAGCAATCACATAAGCAGCCGTTTAAGGTGCAACTAAAAAATTACCTCCACATCAAGAAACCACTTGCAATTATAATTATTATTAGAAGAAGAATAAAGAATAAAGTCTTACTAAAAACAATGAAGGTCAAAAAAGGTGAACTCGTAGGTGGTCCAACGAGTAAAGAAGAAGGCGAGATAGACCACGCATCCCCGTATACGAGTTTAAGAACACAGCTTAACCACAACAACGGCGTTAATAAGCCCAGCATCTTTCAGGTCGATAGACTCGTCATCGATAACCTTAAAAATCAAAGACGGAATTAAACCAGTGAATTGTCATAACTTGTACCAAAACTAAAGAGCAACGCACCCTATTCGGAAACGTAGTCATGAGCTGAAAAGCTGTAGCAGCCATGTCTGGATAAGCTCTAAACAAGTGATTTGCCATAAAAGTCGTGAATGATTTCAGAAATTTCGAATACAAACATCGACACTTACGTGACACGAAAGTTCCTGATCGCTCCAACAGTGTGTGCTTGATTGAATTTTCCACTCACACGTTGCCCATTTGGGAGACGAATTTGAATCTCAAATCAGATATGGTTCAGAGATGGTTTTAAATCAACCAGTGGATATCCGGAATGAACATACAAAAGTAGACCAGCATCCTCAGTCATTCCGCGCTATTATCGAACCATTGTGAAAAAGCGTTTCGGAAAAATCGGAATATATCAAATAAAAGAAGCGACCAAGAAAAGTATGCCATCTTGAGAGCCAATGGGCTTTGTAGGAAACAGTGTTCGGCAAATTTACCTGAGTAACAGAAATCCGTCTTGTTCACTTCCAGCTTGTGCTGTGCAACGTCATTCCACGGATTCCTGAAAAGGCCCTATAGAACATGAAGCGTAAAGTGATACAGAGACACCACACCCACCAAACCTGTGGGGTAAACGCAGACGTGCCGGTGCTGGACCCCCAATCTGTCTACATACAGGCACCAAAGACGCTTCCCGCTCCCCTTCAAAATACTTAACAATGTGAAATCCATGGAGACCTGTCGAGATAAGGCCCTGTTCAGAGATGTCCGCTTGCGCGAAAAAACGCATAGGCGAAACAATGTGAAATATGTATCGACTGAACGAAGACGCACAGGCGAATCGTGAAGTGGGAGGATCGACGAAAATGAGTATCATACGCATCGACTTACGAACGCTTCGCTCACGCGATTTTCCGCCTGTGCGTTTCTCACAGTCGATACATATCAAACTCTTGACTGAAATTCGCCTGCTCCGGACGTTTCGCTTACGCGTTTCACAATTTCTCAGTCGATGCGTATCTAAATCTTGGCGGAGATTTTCGCCTGTGCGTTTTTTCGCGCCGGCGGACATCTCTGAACAGGGCCTAAGACTCCAATGATCACGCATAGAGGTTAGCCAAAAAAGACATTTTGGCCCTCTGACGGCAATCTCTATCCAAAAAAAGACATTTTGCCCAGGTCGCGCTCCGACTTATTTTTTCTTGGCAGAGATTGCCGTCGTTGACGGAAGTTCCTCGGCAAAATATTCCTAAATGTCACTCTATAGGTACACGCAGGCCCACTTTTTGAGCTGAGCAAAGTGTGATCAAATCCATACGAGTCTCGAGACAAAATGCCTCTTTTTTTTATTGCCCCCCTGCATATTGCAAAATTAAGAGGCCGCTCGTGCTTAGCATGACCAGCACAGCCGTTTTAGGCGTACCAAACACTTTGCAGTGAAACAAGCAAACAAGAAACACCGAAAAACAGCAATTTCGAGAAATACATAGCATATGTGAGAAATCTTAACTCGTCAGCAAGTTCCAGAGAAATGTGTCTTGAACTATGACTTGCCTTACCTGGAAAGGCTTCAACTTCGGAGGCTCATAAGGTCCTGTACGCTTTTGCATACGCAAATCGATACGCCGACGAGGATGAGCTGCTAAAAGTTCTGCTGGCACACGACTGAAAAAAGTCCTTAAATTATTTGGAAAATAAAACCCTTTCCATTAAAGAAGATTAAAATCGAGAATGCAAAATAAAAGTATGCATAAAAGAAGCGTCGTAAGTAAAAAAGCTTATAAGAAATTTGAAAAGGAAAAGCAAAATAAGAACAGCATGGGAAAGCAACAGCTTTCACAACAACCATAAAAATTCCGAAAGAAAAAGAACAGTATAATTTCCTAATCTAATAATTTCGATGGAAGCTCACCCTTGCATAATGCTCTGGAGAAACTGCTGGCTTTCTGGATTATCGAAAGAACGCAATGGACCGTCATCAATCGAAAAACCATTCTCCCACATAAACAGCTCAACCACAACCTGCACAAGTATTAGAATAGGCTCTATAAAATGAACGAATAGGAGAGCTTACTCACTTCCTCATGTTCACTTGTGTCACTTTCTCCACTGCTACCATCGTCACGAATCGGAGCAGAATTCTCCCCTAAAGCGAACTCCACCGCCACCAGAACGACCATGCCGAGGCTGAATATGAAACCTAATAATGCGAAAAGACCCCATTAGAACAAACAAATGCCGGAGAATAAGATAGGATAAAGAACAAGATGTGAACAAAGTCAAACCGTTAGAGAATCGTCAGCGTTCGAGCGAACACCTACCCTAGGCGAAAGGTCACTTGAGCTCAGCGCTTCAGCTCCATGTTGTCTTGCTGCATCAAACACGCGTTCGGCTATGTTAGCACGGGCTGGCCTTTCAGGACCCAAAACTTGCTGTCCACTGAAAACCTACAGGATTGATCAGGTCTATAGAGCGAAACTTGATGAGCATTACTTTTTGAATGACAGTGAATAAATCAAAAAATAGACTAGCTCAGGAACGACGCAGGACAGGGACACATAAGTCTTCGATTTTCAAACGGAGACTTTCTGCTTAATTTGTGCTTCCATTTTCACATTCCATAACTGACAAAATGCATTCTCGTATACGGGGATTTGTACACTTATCACCAATAATAAATTTACTTTTGGGATTTACTATTGAAACAAATTATATTCTAAAAATGATGGGTAGATGAGCACACAACGAGGACGTATACCGAGAAAAGGATTGTTTCACAACGATTAAAACGTCGAAAGAAAACACGCTTGACTTTCGAATTGTACAATACGATACTTGCATAAGGCGCAAAGTAAAATAAGCTAATAGACATTCATATTTAAAAAAACATGCCTTGTCGAGCCACCAACAAGAAACCTTGTCGTCGCGTACACGTCCGATTTTCAAACGTTCGTGATCATCTTAGGAAGATGTGGGGGCCGCGTAACGATAGCTGAAAACATAGATACGTATACTGAAAAAATTAGATAGGTGTCCCTCAATAATGCAAAAGGGAAAGAAAATGTATTTCATGATATTTTGCCTTATTGAAAGCTTTAGTAACAAACAACCTACTTTCTGCTCATGATCGATCCGAAGATGAGTAAACTGAACCTGAAACAAGGATCTCAAAAGTAGCGAAACCAAATGCCGACGAAAATTAAACACAAACTCTCAAAATGACACAAAGTAACGACTCATAAGTGAAAGCGATGATAACTTCGCAAAATACGCGTGAGTGTTGTGATTGGGTGTGAATGCACTGAAGGCGCACTAAGATACGCCGTTTTCTTGGATCGGGAACGTGAACCGCCGCTTTGGTTAAAACTTTTACGGAGGTACTTTCGCGATTTATAGAAGGGTTTACCTTCGGAAGGCGAGGTAGACAATTAATTTTTAGGATTCAAACGTCTTTCGTGCTTCATTTTCTTTCCTAAAGGTGGCCACTTCAAAATTGAATTTAAAGGCAAAGGTCGGGCTCAGCACGCTAGAGAAGTAATTCCCGTGCCTGGAGGTTGTATGTGGGTAGCTGCACACATTGCAGCAACTTCCCACCTTGAAAAACGTCGTTAAGCCCCCGGGGCCGTCGGTTTCAATCCGGGCCGCCTTCAATCCGGGACCGCCCACCTCCGGAAGTGGTGCGTGGCTGGCATAACGTGTGAAATCAGCTAGGTTGATTGCCGTATCAACCGATAGAACGACTGACATCTCCAGAAAACTTGTTTGTACGTGCCTCTTTCCCCAAGCCAGCCTCCTTCACTGCTAGTGGGAAAGAGGGTTTTGTTAACGGCCTTGTCGACGGGTTTTTCTCAGTTTTTTCTCCACTGTCGTTCCACTTCGCATCTCTATACTCAGTTTCAATCGCCATAATACCCCCTTATTGAGCCCGACTTTTGCCTTTAAATTTGGCAAGTAGATGGCCGCTTCAGTCTGTGTCGTCTAGCAACCATTTACCTTCTTCACTTTGAAGGCAATGATCACAGTGGCTGAAGGGCGGTGCGGTTTTGATGACGTCGCTGATGGTAGACCCCCTCGGTTGGGTTATGGGTAGGACCACCTGGTATGGTTAAGTGGATGTCAGACATGGCGACTGTGCAGTCAGGCATGGTGGGAAGCAGGGTGAATAACGGTCGAGGAAATCCTCGACCATAGCTCTGTACTGTGCGAGAGTGCCGAGAGTGAACGTACGCGCGGAGAGCACAGACGGCTCGCGCATGGCGAGTGTGAATGTCCGCGCGGGAGAGCGTAACTGATCAGGCGAAAATCCTCGACGTGCCGTTGAGGAATCCTCGACCGATATCCGCGCTGGTGGTTATCATTTCAAACCTATTTTTCGCCACATCAAATTCTGGTCTAATCTGCACTAGTTTCATGGAACGTTTTATGGGTCAGGTTACGTGCAAAATACAAACAACAAAGTTTTTGCAGTAAGGCAAATGGATGTTAATTGGGCTTGACATATTGGAAAAAATGAAAATAATTCCTTGTGACCTAATTTTTTTATTTTTTCTTTTCCATTGATTTTCTGAGGAATTCCTTCGGGAACCGGAATCAAATTGATTGTTATAAAGATGGGGTTGACTCCGTAGCGATACTGTTCGCCATTAGTGGACATTAGCTATGGAAAGTGGTTCCCTTCTTGCTCTATATTAATAAACCATTTTTCAGCAGTATATCTAATTAAAGTATCTATCCTTTTTTCGCGGTTCTTTTTTCCTTACTGCACATTCCACAATTTTTCCAAATAAGCAGATAGGACATCATTTTTTCAAGCCGTATCTTTGACTTTTCACACCGGAGTGACTCGTAAGTTTTCGGGTGAAGTGTGCGCTAAGATGGATCGATGAAGAGGATTTTCCGACTCGTGAGCAGGTTCATCGTGGTTTGTGGCCGATTCCAAGGTGGGGTGAAGAGGCTTGGATGATGGCTCAGTATAGGCGGAGCGTGTTTCTAAAGTAGGCGAGTTTACCACGAGGCTTCACATTCAGTTCCACGATAGCCATGAAGACAGGTAAAAAGTTAAGCAGGGACCAACAGAGGGAGGGAAGCTGAATTCATCGCAATATGTGGTGTGCATCGTGAGTAGGTTGAGCAGCAAATTTTGGTTGCGAGCTGTCTTTTGAGGAAGAAAATTCTATGGTGTTCGATGGGCGTGCGCGCAAACTAGGTATCACATAGCATTCCTGTGCACTTGTGTATCGTTTGCTCATTCTCGAGTTTGTCAATATGACTTCAGTACACATGAATCGTCTTACACATGTTACGTAGCAGTGGATCTGGCTTTCTTGTGTGTTCTAGAGGTTTCCTCTCTTCAGTCTTGAGCTTCACGAGGAAATTTTTTCTATTGTCTAGAAGGCGTGAGTTCCGTAGTCTCAATATTTCTCAGCAGCCTTTCAATGGATTCCTTTAAAGGACGAATTCACGATGAAAAAGCAACCCATTTCAAATTAACCTAGGGATGGTGAGTGGTACACGAAAGAAGGAAAGAACCATGAGAAACGGCCCAGAACCCGAGAAATGGGACCCCTTCCTTGCCCGTTGATTGAGCATTGATGCGACTCTCATCGCTGTGCCCTCTTCAACACTACGCTCTCTCAGCTATCTAATCACTCGCCGGTAGACTGCGGCGAGTGATTAGGTATCGGTGGGCGTACCGCCGCCTAGCCGCGCCAAGAGTGAGCCATGCCTAGATACGCTGAGGTCAAATCTTTCGCTGCCACTTGCGGGTCCGCTGAGCATCCTCAGGAGTATCCTGTTTCGGCCTAGGCTAATTTTCCCTTCTTGAACTTCTTCTATCGTGAGATCCGCTCCTTGAGTTTACATGAAAATAAGACTGCTTGGAGGGAAGCTGAAATGCGTATTTGCGCGTTGAAGTGGATTTTATAGCCATTTTTATTGTTCTTTTGCCGCCATTTTTAACATTCACTGTGATACAACTATCTGGATCACTGTGGATTAAAATAGTTAGCATTTCACGAGCCGAAAGATCGTTCAAGGCGAATGTCGAAGGCAGGAGTTTCAATTCAGCTGGCTTAAAGTCATGTCTATCTAAACGGAATCGCTTGTAGATTAATCTTGGTCTCTAAGTTCACGGACCCACTTGGAAGGAGGAATGAATGTTGTACACCTATCTCTCCATTATGATACCCTTTTCAAGGACTATACAGAGGGTTTAAGCGGCCGCCCGCTTGTTGAAGAACCTCACTTGGGACTTCTAGCTGTTCTTTTTTTTTTCAGGAATAAAACCTCGCTGGGGTCAATCAGAATCAGATTTAGGTCCGAAAATGGAATGATTTGATGCCTTTTCATGCCATAACGAGAGCATTTCTAGAATTCGTGCCTAATCTAGGAAAAAATGCAGAGAACAGGACACCTTTCCACCTTTGTGAATTCATTGATGTGACAGAAAATGGGTAGGTCGTGGCAGCAGGATTGCGACCGTCCAGCCTATGTAAATTTGGACTTGCATCTTCATTCATTGACTATTTTATTGTGATCAATGCTTCGTATTGATCGACCGGGAAGTTGCGTGCGCTAGATAATGCTCCATAGGTGGAGCCGTTCACCACGCGCATATTCGTAATTAAGAATCCTATGACGTATCGGCTGCGAGCTAACTCACTCGTAAGCCAACTGTTCTGTGAATTGGTGTTCTGGGATCAAATTTTTCTGTAGAATGCAACTTCTAACCATTAGTTCTACATCAGCGATCTCCCTAAAATTATTGTACAGACCGAATGGTTTTAATAATGCCACTCCGATTCCCAGCGGAAGAAGAATGCATGGCGCATCGCAAGTGGGATCAGTTAATGCTTTATCATAATTTGATTAGAATTAAATATTATAGAATTCAGTTCGATTAAAATTGTAACAAATCTTTCATTAATGTAGGAATATGTTGGTATTTGCATCACAACGGCATTTTCTAGAGCAAGAATTTACGAATACCATCATTGCCTTGAAAATCGTTATAACTGGGACGTTCTCTCCGGTTCCGTTTTGTTATGAAAATCAATTTCAGTCCTTAACGAAATTATTGGTTCTTCGCAATAGGTGTGTCCAATTCAAAAGTAAGGATTAAATTGATTCGGCGGACAAAAGAGGCAAATTCTACAGAATAGCGAGATTTTTTTATCCTGAACTTTGATTTTACAGTGTTTTCAGACGTCGCTGAGCGCAACAACTCCCTTCCATTTAGGTGTTTTCCACCTTCGCTGAAATCGCTACCTGTCTCTAAATGCTTCCATGCTAAGGGCCCTACGGTTCCTGGAAAAAGCTCGTGACCATTCTGCAGCAACTTCAATTTTATCTGCACCCTCTGCGTGACTTCTACAGTTCAAGTTAGCCCTCGGGGTTAGCCCAATGTCGTTCATCCCTCGGGATCGGTTACGATCACTCATTTAAGCTCATTCACTAGAACTCAAAGTTCAGTACATTTGCTACCATCCCATCTGACAGCATCCTTTACCACTCATTCATCTTAATCTGTAGCTATTTTTTATTCCTCGTTATCAAATGACTCCTTCATGGCACCAGTCCCGCCGAAGCTCTATCGATAGAACATAAAAGGGTCTATTCCAGTTAGGGGGGCATCATGATGCAGTTTTTCCAGAAAGCTAGGTAACTCCGAGCCAGGGGAGTGTAGCCAGTCTAGGGGGTGGGGGTGAGGGCAGTCACTTGACATGCGTGAAAAGCTGGAATGTTCGAGTTCACACTAGTTCGCCGAGAAACTGCATTTCATGCCCACCCTCCCCTAACTGGAACAGGCCCCAGATAAGGAACACTATGTGAAAATCACCGATTGTGCCATTCTCAAAATTTCCGCTCGTCCACTACAGCAACCCGATCGTAGGATCAGTGGTGCTTGCTCCATCGGTAAGTCTGGGCCTGCACAGTCTCAGATTTCATGCTTTTCTAGCTGCTCCATATCGGCCCGTCCATTCCTCCGCCCTTGTGTAAGGTTGTGACCCAAATTCATGGTCCAGAAGAAGCGATCACTTTCATGTTTGTTGCAATTCTTCCTATGCCCAGTTTGCATAATCCTCTTGCGTGTCATTTTTTCATTACTGTAAGTGAATGCTGTTGGTTTAGTGTATGAATCGCATTCGAATCCGATTTCCATTTATTTGACACTGAAACCTTTACTATACTGAAACTTTTATGCCTAATATGGTCCACGTATTTCCTGAAATGCTCTCTCCAAGAGTTAGCTTCCATCTCAGCGGGTCACCTAAAAAAAAGTCCATTAGGTCCACAATGGGCAAGGGAAAAAGCGTCACTTCCGCTCATGACGGCGCAGCAGGACGGCTCACGTTGCGACAGAAGAGGCCAGAAAAGGTCCCAAAATGATACTTTCTGAAATGTTCCTCGATAAATGGAAAACCCTTTTTTTCCTCAAACATCCTCAAAAGATGGAGTCATAAACTATCGTAGAGCTCAACATGGCCTAAAGCAACTCCATAACTTCAGCTGTGAGTCGACGTAATCAAACGCAGCCTTTTGGCGCTCGTGGACTCGGATGCTCAATGTGAGAGGGGTATGGAGTCACGACGTCGTGAACGGACTCATCAACGCCGATCCTTAGAAGCGCCCAATCTGCGGTGTCTTACCTTGTCAACTAGATCCTTAAAGAGAGACGGATCTCCCTCCAAGGCTGGCTGGGTGAGCAAACCAGCCCTTCTGGCGGAGCTGCTGGACCAGCTGCACCACTTGCGTCAGTACTCTCCTATCGTACCAACCGAGTTGAAGTAAACCGTCGACCGTTGGGGACCCCATCCCCTCCCCAACATTCAGCATACGGTCCCAGCCGAAACGCCAAAAGGGCTGGTTTGCTCTTTCTGTTGAGTCAGTGGCAAGTTTCTAAATGCCTCTTTGAACCCGCAGAACAGATCACATCCTTATGGATCGCCTTTTTAATCAGCTTTGGTGTGAGCTGAAGCTTTTTGGAGCAGGGAAAGGGCTCTGTCTTGTGAGGCCTAAGGTAGAAACGCATGCTTGCGAGTGCATCTAGTCCCGATGGTAGTGTAAATATATCCCAGTCGAACTGCAACGTCCTGCAATCTCGCATTCCGATGTAACGGGGCGCCAACGGATGGCGGTCACTCACTTTCTTTGAAACTTGGAGCCGAAAGTGAGGATGGCCAGGGCAGTGAACTTCTTTTTCTCAATTGTATGTGCCATCTTGTTTTGTTTTTTCCCCTATTACATTACCATTTGCGATGGAAAAACAACTAGAGAAGTCGCTTGGAGTCGAGCATCACCGCATCGTGATCGATCAGTGGTACAATGACTTTGTCATAGGGGGCGTGCCGGGGGTTTTTTTTGACGATATGCAGCAGTATTCAACCTGCTATAATTTACAGAAACTATCAAGTATACATCAATTCCTGACTGAAAGGAAGGGAAAATTGCTACTTTTGGCTCTCCACTAATTGCACAGCCAGCCCCGAGCGACTTATTGACAAGACCGCGTCACATCCGTGTTGTGCACCTCGACGACCGGTTTTCGAAAGGCCACCAGATTGAAACGGAGGAGAGGATGCCTAGCCACTCTTTAAGATATATAGTCCTCGGCCACCATTAATTTATAGCTCTATTCCGGCATGGAAAATTTCCGCAGGCAAGCTGCGGTGCAGTCCGACTACCCGTGTGGAACCGGATCGCCGACGTACGTCGCCACGGATTCTAGTGCAGATTAATCATCTCAGCTGGCACCGACCGCGATATGAAATCGTGACATTGCGCGGCCACCCAGTAGCCCACACCATATTCTTTTCTGTTTGTACTTTCGAGTGATGCCATAGTTGCCTCACCACATCACCCCACCCCCCCCCCTCCTTCCTCCCTTCAGTAACCTCGCGCGAAGCTCTTTATATATCAACTGATAACTGCGTCTCATTCTTGTTGGCCACTTTTGATAGAATCCTAGCAAATGCCTATCTTGTCGCAAATCGTATTACAGATCTACTCTTCGTCTTTTGTATGTTTTCCATTTTCTGTTTTTTTTTTTTTATTTTTTTATTTATGTTTTTTTTTTCGTTTTTATTTCTTCTTTTTCTTACAAATCCAATGCGTTGAGCAGAAAATAGACTCTAAAACGATGAATCGGAAGCCAAACTGCACTCAGGTTATGCTACTCTTGATGAATCCTAGTCCGGCTGTACCTTTTCATCCTCAGCTTCGTCCCTCGCTTTCCACTCCCTCCTTCTTCCCTGTCCTATTATTATTATTATTATCGGTAACGAAAAAATAACAATACATTAACTCAGTTAGTACAAATTTCCGATACAATAAAGGAAACAAACAAAAAGAATCAATTCAGCGCTAATTTTGTTCGTTCACTACATGATGGAAAGAGGCTGGAACTTTCCAGGGGGGGGGGTGGGAACTCATTGGTTTAAAGGCTATGGCTTATCCGGATGCTTGTTCTAGTTATCTTTATAGTATCTGTTATTTTTGTTTCGATTTCCGATAAAAATCATAAATCATTAAATCATTGAACTGCCGTCCAAAGCCCCCATGAGTCGAGTTCCGTCATGCAGTACGCTTTTGAGTATGAACAGCGAGGGAGGCGATCGGTTGAAGGGAACGAACTGTCCTCTGATACCCGTCTGTAGTTGACATCATTCAAGCACACTTGAGATGGTCCATATCCCTTGCTTAAGAGTTATTGCTAAGTGTTGTAAGGCATCAAGGCAAAGGCTGGTTAGCAACGTAATAATGATCACGGGCAAAAAGGCTTATGGTTAGTCACAGTCTAGATGTCTCCTTACGCTTGTAAGTAGGATGTGTACCGGTTAGAAAGCGACATAAGAATGTGCCCGTTTCACACTAGCTTCATCACGGACCTCGGCCGCTGCAGTCAATATGACTGAATAAGGGGACTTCTCAGATCTGTATGAGCTGACAGGCTAGCGGCTTTCGTGCTCCAAACCCAAGGTTTTTTGTTCCCTGCATTTCAGAGCTCTTGATGTCAGAAACACAATCCAAGTAAAGATTTTTTTTCTACTCCTGGACAATCAAGTAAGTGCTCACAAGAGGGCCTTTTACTATTTTTTTGCTTCTTTTTTCACTGGCCGGTCCATACGTCACAATCACATCGCAAAAACTAGTCCCAATGGACTTAATCTAACATTTTGCCAATCATGCAGTGAAATTGCATACAAGGAGAGAACAGGCTTGTTGGTTTAAGTATGCCGCCTGAAATAGTTCGCGTGGAATGCCCTCATAATGAGAGCATGCAAAAACGTCCGTCTAACAAGGAATGCCTCATCAGTCCTGTGTTCGAATAAAATGCCAAGGAGTGACGAATCAAGAACCAACAAGTGTTCAAACGACAGATTACGTCTACTTACGTTAGCATGACTATACCTCGGAAAGGAAGTAGTTCAGCGAGTTGTGGTACAGGAACAGGTTCAATTTGATGACGGTGTCAGTCTCGTATAATGAATCGAGCAATAAAGTTGTCTCACATGTGACTTTTGTTCACATTGCACGCCACGCCCCCCCCGTCCTCGCTCGCTGCAAGGTCCCTACAGTTAGTCGCAGGAAACTACCCATACCCCTCGAGTGAAGTGGCATAACCGCATCTTCTATCATCACCGCCGAGAAACCCGCTATCCCGCCTAGATTTGTTATTTTAAACCGAAAGAGGACCGAAGCTACGCAATAGCTCCGGTCTTCTTCTGGTTAGAATAACAAATCTAGCTATTAACTGCTCAATGCGAGAGCTCGTGCCGTAAGGTGCCGTAATCTCTTTTAGGTTCAGTCTCTCCCAATCCCTAGAGAAAAATACACTACTGAGTGAGTGATTCTTTGCCTCCAGATCGTCCCAAAGCACATCACGATAAAGCCGGCCGGAATTTTTACTCTCTTATTCGCGGCTGGGCCGATGTTTCCTAAGGGTAGAAAATTTTTCCGTCTTAAAAATGTGATTCAAGGCTTTTTTAGCTCAGTTAGTTTGGCTACTCTTGGCCATTCTTGGTGCTCTGATGAGGCGGTCTGCACGACAACGTGTCACCGTCTCGCTCGTCGCCCATACTCTCTCTCGCAAGGTTTCCGTCCTCCGTCACAGTGTCTCTCAGAATGAATATTTCCATCTGTTTCATAAGCAAATCAAACACTCATAGACAGAGTATACACATTTCCAGAGCATTCGGTGACTATTTTCATTTTTTCATGGGCGCGAAGCTACTCACCTCTACTTTCATGTTGCATTGGTATAGTTACTTAGTAACTCCCCTCGAACGTTAATTCTAGAGATCCTTACCCTTCCTTTTTGGTCTGAGCACTACCATCTAACTAGAAGGTTCATAAGATGCCGCTCTAGACGCCAATTCATTACCTACGTAACCACCATTGATCATTGATAGGTCGATTCTAAAGTCATCGCAGGAATGGAGTAAAAAGATTGAATTCTCGTCTCCATCAAGATTCCGTTGTTCCGATCGACTTCTCAAGGCCGCTTCGATTGCACATTGATTGCCCTGTAATGGTGTTAATGAAATCAGCCAGCTAATTTTGAAGGCATATCCCGCAGAAATTTAGGTGTGGGTTACCGCAGCCAAGTTAAAAGTGTACATGCTAAGTGACTCTTTCACAAGGAACTAAGCCAACGAAGCCACACAAAACCATAGAAAGACAGTTCTCTGTTTTCTGCGGATGATTCAGAAAGCAAAAACAACGCTAATTACCTTGGTATGTCTACCATTTTGTAGCTGACCGCAAGCTTCTCTCGTCACATAGCGGTCGGGAGTACAGCGCTTGTGAGCGCTTCAGGCGGCCTCTATCCCCGGTCCTATCCACATCCTTTAATTCGCTCTGATATTGCCTTCAAGTAAAGGGTGTCTGCGTATTCCTTCGTCTCCTTACCTCCCTAGTACTCCAGTGTCTGCACCATCGTTTAGTCTCCATTTGCTTCTTCGTTTCCGCAAGCACATGAAAATTTTTAAAATGATCTGCAATAAAAAGAACCTTTCTGGGAGGTTCATTCGCTTCTGTCGTCACTGGAAGCCCACCCTCCTCTTCAAAAAGCCAGAAAGTGTCGGTGCAGACCATACACCAGAAGTGACGACGGCTTCCGAATGTTTTTTTTGCCAATGAAATGATTAACCTGTTACAGTTGTATTCGATCAGTTGACAGTAATTACAACTATCATTTACTAAAAATCAGCTATCACTATGAACCACTACTAACCAGATTTACTTGGAGGCCGTCGTCAGTTGTGGTGTTTGGTCTGCACCCACAATTTCTGGCTTTTTGAAGGGGAGGGTACTCACTACGTACAGTTCCGAGTTTTGAGTCCTAACGTGCACAGTGTGTGATCTATGAATTTCTATGGATTCAATTTATTTTCCAGATGAAAAGGGGAGTGGCACAGGGAAATGATTTTTCGTGGTAAGGTCGAGACAGGTATTTGACCTATAAGCAAACCCATTCCCATCTGTGTCTGTTTGCCTGGATCAGGCCTCCCCACTTTGCATGTTGCAGAGGTCATGTCTTACCAGTTCAACTTACAGACGGTTGTTCAACAAAGGACCGGTGTCAGTGTTTGGATAGTCGTTTCAGTGTTCTGTTTGGTCAACACTTACTCAACTCCTTTTTTCGTTAGTGCAGAAAAGGTTGAATAGATCGCAGTGGCTGATTGTGTGGCCGAACGGCAGCAACCTGGTGAAAACAATGCCATGTGTTGCAAGTGTTTTCCTTAATAGATTATGCCAACAACCTTTTTTCCGAAGAAAACTTCTGAACTAGAAACATTTCAGCAGTGTTCGTTTTTCCTTTTTTCCCCTTCTATCTGCCACTTCATCAGATAAAAGTACATTGCAATTCGTCAGGGTTTTACTTATGTGGCATGATGGGTAGAGGCGCTGCCAGGACTCTAGCCTAACGAGCCGAACGTCTTCTTCGAGTGTAATTCTTAGCCGCATATTCTGGACTGTTCTTTTCGCAAAATACTTACATACTAGCAATCTTTTCATCCTTTTGAACCTTAAACCTCCTAAGTCTTGTCTACGTTAACCTGATGTACGTTTGTATTCCAGAGCCAGGTGTGTGTGCAATACATACTCAGCAGACCATATCAGTACGACTTAAAAATATTGGTAGCACCAAAAATCATACTTAAGGAGGTATGCTATCCTTTTCCTCCAGGTTTACGGACTACTTGATTTTTCCTCAATGGTCCTGCCGCGATGGCTAGAGCACAGACGATTAGAGAACGGGTGAATGCCCTAGGACTAAGCCTTGGAGAGGAGAGGGACCCGCGAGAGAGCGCAGAGGCGGTTTAAAGGGCTGAGTTCAAGTAGTCCGTCAACCCCTCTCTCAGACGAAAGGAGGGTAGACACGGTTTCCCTGTGATACCCACCATAGACAGGATGGTGGTACCGACCCTCAGCCACTGGAGCGCTACATCCTGCGGGATGGCGCTTTGCTTTAGTTTTCTGAGAGCTAGAATCACAAAACCATTGTATGTGTTATAACTCGATCGGGCCTCCCCCAAGCTTAGGGCAGCACCAAGGCTGGGAGAGCGCCCCTGCAGGAACGGGAGCATACGGTTCCTAAAATTAACCACTACCTTCGCTTCGTACCTTCGCTACTTTAGCTACTGATTTGCTGAAACTGCCGTAATACTTGTGGCGATAATCACAGAAAACCAATTTTACACGTTTTTTTCAAAGGTATTGTATGTATTTTAAGGTACTGGTTATATTATGCCGCATGGTATGTTCAGATTTGCTTGACTCAAAAGTATAGTTTACCAGTAGAAGGAAGCCCAAGGTTGAATCAAAGTTGAGGTAGTCATCAATGCCGAGATTGGAGAAAAACCATGGAAAACCGTCCAAAATCCAACAGGTGGAGGCTTTTCCTTGCTCGTTGATTCTGCATTGGTGCCGCAGTCTGCAACGCTAACATTCTCTCCAGTAAACGACTGGAGACCTGTGGCGAGTGCTTAGTCAGTCGGTAGGCGTGTCCCGCGCATGGCGCCACAGGGAGGGCCATGCTCTGTTGCTGGGGGCATTTTCACCTGTCTTTTCACTAGGTAGCCCTTCGTCGATCTCCGACCTTATTGTGGAATCTCATTTAAGGGGGTGACCATTATGGCCAGTCGTGGAATTCTCCTCTAATCGCAATCTTCAGGGTTCTAGAAGTCTTTTCGTTAACAGGATAGAAATCTTTACGTCTAAAGTGCTCTCACTTTCTCGACTACCTGGATAGCTTCTCCAAAGAGTTATGCTTCAAAAACCAACATGATGCGGAAACGACCTCCGCCGGGTTCATCGTCTCTAGAGCTCCAGTATTCTGCACTACCGGGCTGATTCAACGCAGCTATTATTGGCAGAGGTTTGTGGATTCTAACAGTCTTTACTCCAATCAAAAAGGTTT
>MU869667.1:32075-42411 GCA_036418205.1 Ostertagia ostertagi | reverse complement strand
GTAAATTCTGCCTTTGAGCTATTCTTTCCTACATTTCGCTACATAAAAACTACAGAAAATTCTTCATTGGGGTGACTCAATCGTTACAAGGACTCACAGCCACACTTGCGCACGATTCTTGTTGCTTAAGAATTTCACATACTTAAAGGACGAATTCACGCTGGAAAGGCAACCCATTTCAAATTAAGTTAGCGATGGTGAGTGGTACACTAAAGAAGGAAAAACCATGCGAAACGGCCCAGAACCTGAGAAATGGGACCCCTTCCTTGCCCGTTGATTTGAGCATTGATGCGACTATCATCGCTGTGCCCTCTTCAACGCTACGCTCTCTCACCTATCTAATCACTCACCACGTATAGACCTGCGGCGAGTGATCAGATGATCGGTGGGCGTGCACTGACCAGCCGCGGCGGGATTAAACCTTAATAGGTCAACGAGGTCAACTCCTCCTGTGCAAATTGTGCTTCAGTTCGCACACTTAGGAGCTCCGCGGGTCCCTCAACCAGGTGAATTCTTCCTAATTCGATTTTCCCTCTGATCGTGAATTCGTCCTTTAAGGAAAGTTTGGATAAAAAGTGGGAGCGTACATCTATGAAGCTAGAGAGGGGGCGGTTGCTGGAAAAGCAAACGGAAGCTTTACCCATACGCCCCGCACAGAACTCCCCTATTTCAGCACAGTTCCACTTTGGGATTGGGAAGGAGGTGCGTTGACGAAGTTACACCTAACTCTAGTTGCTCCAGTGACAATGACATTGGATCGCGATGGGACCGCTGCCTCAAATGCGCCCGCGCTTTTCAAGCAGCGCCACGTGGCAACCGACAGCGGAGGGTGGGGCTTGCGGACGAAGGTGTGAGTTGCGCGGGTGGACGAGCTCCTTGCGCCTTTGTCGCGCACTTTCAAGCGGCAAAAGGGGCGCGACATCAACACTTGTCCGCCTGCCTACTACCCCCGGGATGGAACAGGCGAGCGCGCCTGATCGCGGAGCGTGCCTTAATATTGAAAAGCAGCAGGCGCTTTGTGGCATCTTTACGTTCGAAATCCTCCACCTCAGGGTCAAGCGAGGCGTCGAGGAAAATTTCGAAATACGAAGCCTCTCCTCTCAACGGGCGAAGTCCCATGAAGCGATTCTTCCACAAGCCAAATATGAAAAAGTTGTTCAACTCTCTCCGAAAACCTTTCGTAAAAACCCTGACCCCAGGCTTACCAAGTCTTGGTACTATACAAAGTATACTTCTCAATCTAGATTTGAAATTTGATCACATATTCATGAATATAACCTTCAAAGTAGACGAATTTTCAATCTGAAAGCAGATTTGGGAGTTTTGTGAAGAGCTCTTTCTAACCAGTATTGAAATTACAAAAATTATAAGAAATAACAAATTTAGATTGATTAACGAGGAAAATTCATGATGAGTGCGAGTTTTTACACTTTCCGAAGCCATAACTTGCTTCATTTTCGTCAAATCTGGAAAATAATATAGCATTGTAAACTAGAAGATTTGCTCTATTCAATGGTTGTTGAAATAACTTCATTAGTTCAGTAATTCAAAAATGGCTCCGTTGAGGATTTTTGCCCGAGTACCGCCAAGCATGGTCAACCGTCACGTTCGCCTTTCAAAAACTTTGCGACCCCCACCACCACCATCAGCCTTAGGGAAGTCTCCCAATACAATACTGCCCGCCTTCTCCATCTCCGACCACCGCCCTCGCCAGCATGGCTGTTTCTATAGTGTTTGATTCGGGACCAGTCGGACACAGCCCAACTCCGCCCATTTCTTCCCAGAACGCCGTCGAGGGGGGGGGGAGAGGGGGAGGGGGATTGCTATCTTGAACTCGAAAAACCCGTCTTTGCAGAGGGCACAGGCCTCAAACCGCCTACTGTGATAATCTTGCACAACCCCAAAATGCGACCCCCTCTTTCGAATAGTGCGAACCGACGGGTCACCCTGTCGCCAAGGGTATTCCTTCGCTACATTGGCCCTCTTTCAACGACTGTAGCTCATTTCATGGATGATTTTGTACAAAAACAAACGGATTCGGAACCAAAAGCTTTTCCATTTCCAGTACGTGTAGAAGCATTTAGCAAATTCCAAATTCATGATTATATGTTTAGAGATTTGAAATATGATTAACTGCATTTCTTCTCGAATAGCGGACTCGTCCTTGTCATTTTACACGGCCCCTTTCAGAATCCTCTTGATTCTTCTTGAATCGTTTTGTCTTCAGAGCTGTAGTCGAAGCGCGCGCAACTGACTAGGCTTACTCCGGGACGCGCCGTGTGTTCCGAATTCTTTCATATTGGTGGACTCACTTGAAATATATATGAAGTATCCATTGGAGAACGTGCGAATTTTGCAGTCTTTAGCCGTGTCGTGTCGTGAGGTAGTTTAGGTGTTCAAACCACGAAACTTTCATGTCGGCGATGTTCTGGCATGCCACCAGAACCTTCCCACCCAATCTCACCTACGCACTCATCCGGGGCCGGGTGCAGCAAGCCCCAACTAGGGGAGGGATCCCCAAGGTTGGGGATATGTCCCCTCACCCAACTAGGGGATATATCCCCAACCTTGGGGATATATCCCCAACCTTGGGGATATATCCCCAACCTTGGGGATATATCCCCTACTTCGTCGCAAGACCCATCGTTTTTCGGTGGCTCCTATGACGCAACCGTGCGGGACGGTCACTGCCGTCGACCCTCTGCGTCTCTGCAGGCAGGGGATATATCCCCCTAGTCGAGACTAGGGATTCGTCCCCTCACTTGGCGACGCGGAGAATTGAAGGCTGTTTCGGGTTCTTTCACCCTTTGTTTCACTTCGTTATTCGCTTTTCTTTTTTCGTCATTACCTTGCCTTTGTTCATTCGCTGTTTTCTGAGGCACTGTGCACAGTTTTAAAATCATCGAATATTCAAATTTGCGAAAAGAATCAGATACATATCAACCTTAAGAATCTGCGCACGCGCGAATGCAAATGCGAAAAGGATTAGATGCGTGTCGACATTGTAGAGCACGCCGTATTAGCGTTGCTGGAGGATTTTTGCACCGCCGTTTCGCGTTGTCGATGGCTGACGATCTCCGATTGGCTCGACCGATAGACACTCACTTCTTTAGGAGGATTAGCAGTCGAATGCCGATGTCAGACTTTGCGATTGGAGCGATTTTGCACCAATTGCAGGAGCGACGGGAGATTTACACCGCCGACCACCGATAATTCGGCGCCATCAGTTCGTAAATCTCCCGTCGCTCGCAGCTCCCTGCCACAACGACCAAGGAGGCACATCACGGCCGACACGCGCTCCAAAAGTTGAGAGCCACGGCAGAGATCTTTCTTACCCGAGCGGTGCCGTGTGTATCGGTGTTCGGCGGTGTAAATCGACGCGTCGCTTGCAGTGCGAGCGACGGGAGATTTACGAAGCTGATGGCGCCGAATTATCGTTGGTCGGCGGTGTAAATCTCCCGTCGCTCGCAGCGCATCGCTCAAGCGATCCGTCGCTCCTGCAATTGGTGCAAAATCGCTCCAATCGCAAAGTCTGACATCGGCCCATGCGCGATTTGACGCTCTTCCCATTTTGTGGATCGCTACGCATTTGATTCTTTACGCATTTGCGCAGATTCGTTCGTTTCGAGAGTTTTTTGGCTATGGCGCAATGTGTGAACAGTGCCTAGGAAAGGCTCAATGTGCCTCTGCGAGAGGAGGGCGTGGCGCGGGATCCACCGCTCGTTGCGCTAAAAAAAGGAATTTTAGAAGTTCGGCGAAAATTGGCGGGGTATATTCTAGTTAGGGGGGCATCACGATGCAGTTTGTTCAACGTGAGAAGGGAGAAGGCAGAGCTTGAGAAGGAAGACTGCTTAGACACTTCGGATTATCTCTTCTCCTCTAAGGGTCAGCCCCAAAACTGAGCGTTTCCGTGAATCTGACACCATTCACGGGGCCACACTGAGCCAGAAGAAACCACAGAATCAAAAAAAGAGGGAAAGGCAATTGAAGAAAAATGGTTAACGATGTGAAAGAGGCGCTCAGCCTCCAAGACCATTTGCCACTGTATTTCGTAAGAGCCACGAAGTGAAGAGATAGTAACGGTTCCTATGTGTGCCGTGCCATTGTATTTCGAAACTGCCATAGTGCTACGAAACATTAATGGTCCGTGAGCCTTCGAGATGCGGAAGCCCTGGGTCCTGCGACGAAACCCTTGAACGATTCGTAGAATGTCGAGGATGGGGATATGTCCCCAAGGTTGGGGATGTATCCCCAAGGTTGGGGATATATCCCCAAGGTTGGGGATCCCTCCCCTAGTTGGGTGAGGGGAGGGGTCCCCAAGGTTGGGGATATGTCCCCAACGTTGGGGATATGTCCCCAAGGTTGGGGATACATCCCCAAGGTTGGGGATCCCTCCCCTAGTTGGGGGGCTTGCTGCACTGGCCGCCTGAACACCTCACAACTCCATTGAGCACATTGAATGCCACCTCGAATGTTTACCACAGGCGGCCTTCGTTGATACTGAGAGGACGCCAGATCCATAGCCCTACACAATAAACATTCTATCACTGTATTCCCCCGAACCACATCGATGATACAAGGAGTCCTACACATTTCTGGTGCAACGAGCCGGGAAACGAACTAGTGAAGGTACCGATAAAGCATTAGCACTGTTCGTATTACTTTGATTTTCCTTCAAATATCTAGGAATTGATTCCACTTTCATTATAGACCCAAAATAATCACTTTTAAACCTTGTGTAGGACTCATAATCTCTTTAATAAAACCTTATAATTTTACAAATTCTTCCTTCAAAAAGCGAAGTAAATCAAAATGTCTTTCCCATTCCTAAAAAAGGCCATAATTAGCAACTGCCGCCTCCGTTTCAGAAAAACTGAAAAAGTATGAGGGATACGGCCAAAAAGTCACCTACCCAGATGACGATTCCGAACGGTTTGAATCATGCACAGCAAATCTAGCGCGACTAAACATCTGCTTAGCGCAAATAAAAAGCGCAAGAGATATGCTCCAAAGCAAAGTCGACCTTTTAGAAGAATTTTGCCTGTCCATTAAATCAAGGACAGAGCAAAAAGAAGTATTTGCTGAGGTAGAGGAACTAGATAAAGAAGCGCAGCACTCAAAATTGCTGAAAGACGCTGAACCGTTTATCTGTAACATTGAATGTCAGATCGGCGAGACACAAATAGAACTCAATTAGGATACAGCGCAAGCTTAAGATCCCAACTGAGGGTAACAATACATCTGTTTCGCAACAATGTGAAGGAAAACAGAGTAATGAGCCTCGACCCGCGCGACCTCCAGATAACAATAAACCTTTAGATGTTCTGTTATACGTGTTCCGTATCATTGGGAGAAAAAAACCTATTATGAACCCGATGCGCAATGATACGGGGCGCTAATTAACGATCTGAGTTACGTTTGATGAATCGCGCAATAAATATTAACACCACTGACCTATACAGTATTCCCAACAAACGAGACATTTTGGCAGGGAATCGGGCTAAAACAGGCCAGTTAACTTCTCCCGTTCATTCAGGCAGATCACCGTTGAAACAGGAACCAATTCATTCAGCTATTAAGTACAGACTTTATCACTGTGCTCGGCAAATACCGTGAGATCAGGAACGCATTGGAGCAAAAATAGAGCAATCGAATTTAGAGAATTCTAAACATGGGCAGCTGATTTTTCCACAAGAACCATCGAAAATTCAGCCCGCAAAATACTCATACTTCTTCCAGAAGAAATACAAGTGATATCACAGAAGAAATGAATCCTGCAGGCGACGATCGTGCGCAATACGAAGAGTATTCAGCCGCAGTAAATCTAATCGCTGGTGGAATTAAGATAATGAAATCCAGAAGAGATTCACTGCAATCTCTGGTCGACAAATTAGAAAAAGAATTCGACGACGCAAAACCAAAAGGCTTAGCAAAAAAGACCTCTTAGCGAGCATAGAAGCTGTAGACTCAGAGTGTCAGTTTACAAGAAAAGATAACCCGTGCCAATGAAATGGCTACGTATTGGAAGCACGTCTAACAGAGAACAGAAGAAAACTGCATAAACTAGCTCATACGCTAGGTGTCAACCCGCATAGAAGTAAAATAACCTTAGCGCGTCCGAAACCAAAAAGAATAGCATAGCTTTGAGAAGAAGCCCTCAGGAGATCCCGAAACAGGGTGCACTCTCCGAAAATGACTCCATTCGTGTGGTGGAAGGTTGCAGTGACAGTAACTCCGACAAGTAAAGAAGAGGTGACCTGTCGCACACTCTAAAACCAACAAATTGCAAATGCCGAAATTCCACGGAGACGACGAAGAGTTCCCGGAATTTTGGGCTGTATTCCAAACTCTCGTACACAAGAACAGAGCGTTGAGCACTGTCGAAAAAATGCTGCTCCTCAAACACAGTCTTCGCGGTAAAGCCGAAATTGCTGTGAAAGTATGTAACAACTAATCCCAAAAATTACATTCTTGGATGACCGAAGCGTTTAGAAGATAAAAAGTGTTGGAACAGCCCTAAACAGTAGGGAACGGTAGTGGAAAGTTAATTGATATGCGTCCAGCGGCAAATAACGCAGACGCTTGCAATAATGCCTTTGACAAAATCAGAATGCTGATTAATCAAATGGTGTCAGCGGGTCAAGACATTCGCTCTGCACAAGATGCTTTGTGGACTGAGAAAATACTCGAAAAGTTTCCCTATAGCACAGAGAAGAATGTCCTAATTGTAACCCAAAACAGGGGAAGAAGTCAAAATTGATGACTTAATGGACGAACTGGAAAAAGAAATAGAAGCAAAACGATACGTAGAGTCAAGACTACGTAATTTCAGAACACAACCGGTAAAAGGGGAATCCTACACAGAACAATCAGATAAGGAATCCAAAGTGTGCGCATTTTCCAAAAGAACAAACCACGCTTTCGAACGCCTGTAAAAGTGTGGTAGGAACCACTGAAAGAAGAGAGATTCTGAAAAGAGAGCAACGTTGCTGGAAATGCTTTGCTGCCAACCATAAGAGCAGCGAATGCTCCAAGCAAAATTGTCCGCGTTGCAAACAAATGCACGACATCAGCGTATGTTTCAACAACGGTCCCGCACAAAAAGGGAACGGCCCTTACACCTCTCAGGGACCAAGAGCTGGCTTCCAGCCCAGAGCCAATGGTGCAGAACAAACCCCCCTATCACAGCAGGCTGGAAGGACAACCGTGGACTAATAACGGCACAAATGATGCTCGAAACAGCAGACCCTGGCAAAATAGAGCAACGGCCAATAACGCATGTGTCAGTTCCGACAGCACGAATAATGTTACCACTAAAAGCAAAGAGCAAATCGTTTTGATGACAGCGGAAGGTAGTGTTTGGAATTATAGGACACAAAAATTCGAGAAAATACTATTTTTCTTTGATACAGGAGCTCAAAAGACTCTAATCAGGGAACAAACAGCGCAGGACCTCGCGCTACCCAAAGAATCAACCGAAATTTGTGCCATGTCTGGAATTGGTGGGCACACAGAAAAATTCCAAAGAGTGTGGTCTCGCTCACCGCTTATGGCATGCAAATCGACCTTAAACCCCAAACAAAACCTATCATTACAAATGGGTTCTCATCGGTAAACTTATCAAATGAAGACAAAAACTTCCTACAACTGAACGAACTCTGCATATGTAACCCGCGCGTTCGAGGAGAACATCATCCGCATATACTGATCGGATTAGATTACTACTACCAAGTTGTTCCTCCTAACAGCAACCTCATACAGTTGCCTTCTGGTTTGCATATTGCAAAAACAATCTTCGGCCCCAGCATTCACGGTCGTGGTATCTCATCTACGGAACCGGAGAACAGCAACAATGTCATCCAAGGGCGTCATATCGTATCAACAGAACCGTTGGCAAACACAGACGACTGACTGCCACCGTATCTTATCTAAAAGCCAAGAGGGCTATCCTGTGGTGCAACAACTCACCGCTATCAACGAGCCCACCGAAGCCGAGTTGCTCAACAAACTCTTCGAGTTGCAAGGTCTAGGAATCTCACCCGACGAGTTGGTAAGAGAAGAACACACATTCTCATATTACCAAATGTACTCCAAAAGAATACAGTTCGACAAGGGCTTTGTGACTGCGCCACTACCGCTAAAAGACAACGTCACCGATCTCGCTGATAACTATTCAGTTGCCTTTCGCAGACTCATTTCACTGTGGAAACATCTGCAAGCCAACAAAGAACAACTGAAATGGTACACGCAAACCTTTCAAGACTACATAAGCACTAGTGTAGTTGAGTACGCAAATGAGCAGAGTACTGACAGCATCAGCCGTTACTACATGCCACACTCAGGGGTATGGCGCCCCACTAAGCTAAAACCGCTTCGAGTAGTATTTGATGCATCTTCTGAGCGATGCGGTCAGCTTTCACTGAATGACGTCATTTATACCGGAGAATCATTCGTGAACAAAATCCACGACATCCTAACAGCAAGCCGAACAGGAAAAATAATACTGCTGTGCGATATTCAAGCAGCATTCACTCAAATAAGACTGCAAGACGAACACAAAGATCTTTGCAGATTCTTATGGTTCAAAAGACGCAAGCAAGCCACCAACACGTGATAATGTTGAGGAGTACCGCTTCACACGTCTTCCCTTTGGCTTAACGGCATCACCCAGCCTTCTTAACATGGTGATCTAAGCATATCTGAACCATAAAAACACAGATATAGCAAAAGAAATCATGGAACATTTGTATGTGGATAATATCCTACTTCGTGCGAACACAGTGGAAGAAGCACTCCAAAAATACAAGGATTCCAAAGCGATCTTTGCGGAGATAGGCATGAACTTGCGTGAATACATATCAAATTCAAGCGAAGTAAATGCTGCTATCCCAGAACAAGATCGTCTAGAAGGAACAGAAATAAAACTCTTAGGAGTACAGTACAACACAGAAACAGACGAGTTTCAATTGAGTACTCGAATACCGCAAAAGGATCGCCTAACGAAACGACGATATTGTTAGCCAGTTGAATTCAACGTACGATCCTATCGGACTTATGGGACCACTGCTCATAAAAATGATTTCATTATTGCGAGAAATATACGGCACTGCCATAGAATGGAAAGATCCTATTCCTTCCAGCTACGCCCCGTATGATATGGAGCCAATTCACGAGGTCAATAATGTGTCCATCAGGATAGCAAGGCCTATAGCTAACGGTGATCATACCGACAAACCATATACCCTGTGAGGGTTCTGTGATGAAAATAGAGATAGCGGCGTGTGCTTATCTGCAGATTAAGGTACCGAGGTAATTTCGAATTAGATTGAGTTGAAGGGAGCAGGGTCAACCCTACGTTGTTACGAGTAACAACGGGGGGGTCGTACTCAGTTGAGCTTGGAGGGAGGGGGGTCGTACCCTCTCGGTGGCCGACAGTGGGATTCTTGGTAATATCGGATAATAGCCAGCACGTTACGTTTTCGTAAGATGACTGATACAGCATCTATAAACCACGATTCCCTCTAAATGAGCTTTCAAATGAATCAGCGAATTAGAAGGGCGCCCGAGGCGTGGCGCGCACCAAGGCAAGGGATGTAGTGCAAGCGCATGCTCGGAGCTTTCTAGCACATCCTAAATTAAACATAAAATTGGTCTTCCAAGAAGTTACGGGCAGTGAAACCTAAGAAAACTCGCGTTTTCGAGAAAATGGCTTGAAGAATACCCCTCAAAATAAAAAGTAACAACGGGCTAATTTTTGAACTGCTGATCTTTCAGAAACGCTTGGGTGCTCGTTAGAAAGCTTGAAACCTGTGGTTTATTATACCGTGTTCAGCTTCCCAAATGAATGACTTTGAAGGAAGTTATGATCGTTTGAAGGTCAAAAAGTCGCCTTTGCACAGAAAAAAGTAACAACGTACAAAATTTTTACTAAATTAACTTCCGAAGAATTTTTACCCATGGTTGGAGAGAGAATAATTTGAATTTTCCAAATCAAATCACTTCGGCGCAGAAGCTCGAATATGAAGGAAGTTATAGCCTTAGAAAGAGGGGTGTAAAAATTGTGTTGCAATTGAAGAACGTGAAGGATTTCAGTATTTCAATTGGAGCGATAATTTTTTCTGACTTCTTATAAGTTTTTATCAGGTAATATTGTCAATATTACGGTCACTGGTTCAGCTTATTTCATCTCCTAGTTTGGTAACCCTTTGGAGTACACGGATATCTTTGAATGCATCTCATTTTTTCGTGTTTGCAAGCAGCGATGAATTTCTGTCGTGGATTTTGCTAAAGTTTCATCTTTAATGACTTACGTAGAAATAAGTATTCATAGTAAACA